>OVAN01000083.1:0-99441 GCA_900406275.1 Anastatica hierochuntica | reverse complement strand
ATAAAGCTCCCGGCCCGGATGGGTATACCATGGAATTCTATAGAGATGCCTAACCTGTTGTGGGTAGTGATGTTGTAGCAGCAATCCAATCATTCTTTCGGAATGGCTATCTTCCAAAAGGTGTGAATACTACTATTCTGGCTCTTATTCCTAAGTTTACAGGTGCTTTAGAAATGAAGGATTACAGGCCTATCTCCTGTTGCAACATTTTGTATAAGGTCATTTCTAAGCTGTTGGCGAATCCGTTAAAGAGTATTTTACCTGAGTTTATAATGCCAAATCAGTCCGCTTTTGTTTCCGATAGGTTGTTATTGGAGAACATTTTACTAGCTACTGAGATGGTCAAAGACTACCATAAGGGGGTATTTCCGCGCGTGGGGTGCTAAAAATTGACATCGCTAAAGCGTTTGATTCAGTGCAATGGGATTTTTTGGTTTTCGTGCTACTCGCGATGGATTTGCCGTTGCTATTCGTCAGGTGGATTTACCCATGTGTCTCTACGGCCTCCTTCTCCGTGCAGATAAATGGTGAATTGGCGAGGTTTTTCCAGAGCAAACGGGGTCTAAGGCAAGGTTGTGCCCTCTCACCCTATCTCTTTGTTATCTCCATGAATGTGTTGTCTGCTTTGTTGAATAAGAGAGCCTCGTATGGTTTCATGGGTTTCCACCCGAAGTGCCGACCTTTAGGTTTGACACACTTGTGTTTTGCGGATGACATAATGATATTCACCGATGGGACTGCTCGGTCTACCGAGGAGGTTGTTGGGGTTTTTGATCGTTTTTCTGCTATTTCGGGTTTACGAATTAGCTTGGAAAAATCTTCCATGTTCATGGCTGGAGTTGCAGATGGGTTTTGTCAGGATTTGGTTCTGCGGTTTGGTTTCAAACTTGAGCAGCTGTCGGTTTGGTATTTGGGACTACCATTAACGACGAAGAGGATGCCTGCTGGTGATTATGAACCGTTATTGGAGCGTATTCGTGCTAAATTCCAGTCTTGGTCCAACCGGTATTTATCTTTTGTGGGTCGTCTTCAGCTTTTATTGTCTGTTATCTCTAGCATCACTCAGTTTTGGAGTTCAACATTCAGGTTACCAAAAAGATGTTTAAGAGAAGTTGATGGGCTGTGTGCTGCTTTTCTTTGTTCGGGAGCTGATTTAAAGAGATCATGCGCGAAAGTTGCTTGGCAGGATGTCTATCTTCCGCGGCAAGAAGGGGGGCTTGGTTTTAGACCACTTGTTGTGGTGAACATGGTCTTCGGATTGAAATTGATTTGGCGTATTCTAACCTCGACTAACTCCTTATGGGTTGATTGGGTTAAGCGGTATCTATTGCGGGAAGGCTCTCTATGGAATGCTCCGGCCTCACGAGGCTCTTGGAATTGGCGTAAGTTACTGAAGCTCCGACCTCTGGCTTTTCAATTCACGTGGTTTGATATTGGTGATGGTAGGAAGACATCTTTTTGGTGGGATAATTGGTTGCCTATGGGTCGGTTGCTTGATATCTATGGGTTGCGTGGCCTGCGTGACCTGGGTATTGCTCTCTCTACGACAGTGGCTGAGGCGGCTCCGGCTGCTTGGCGTACTCGTCGGTTTCGTGGTGACCATTTCAGACTGGTTTCCTTGGCTATTCAAGAGGCGCAGCAGCCATCTCCTAGTCGGGGTCCTGATACTTTGTTGTGGAAGAAGCGGGAAGCCAACTTTGCTGTGGGTTTTTCCACTAAATCGACGCTTGATTTTATACGCCCTAAGGCGCCTCTTGTACCATGGTTTTGGATGGTATGGTTTAAAGACGCTACTCCTAAACATGCTTTCATTACGTGGCTTGCGGTGCGAACCGATTAAGCACGGGTGATCGTATGGCGCGGTGGGGGCTTGGGGCATCGTCTACTTGTGTATTTTGCCGATGGCCGATGGAAATGCGATCTCATCTGTTCTTTGAGTGTGGATATGCACAAACAGTTTGGTCTGCTTTGGTTAGGATTTTGATGGCTCGGCATTTCACCTTCTCTTGGTCACGGTTTTCTCATGTTATCGCTTCAAATTGTTTTTCTTCGCAGGATACAACACTTGTACTTCTGGCTTTCCAAGCTACTCTGTATTCTCTTTGGACGGAGCGTAATCGGCGGCGTCATGGCCATCCACCTCTGTCTTGTTCAGTGATGGTACGAATTCTAGACAAGTTAATTCGTAATAAGCTTCTCTCACTCCGCGCCAGCACATCCACTGGTAGCCCATTGCTACTATGTTGGATTGGTGCGCGACCTCAACTCTCTTAGATATTAGTCTTAGCTTTATTCTTTCAATTCTTTTCAATTCATTCTTTTTTAAGTTTCTAGACACTTTTTTGTAAAGCTTTTTTGGTAGGAATAAAGTTTTACATTCTAACAAAAAAAAATTGCACTTCATTCTTAATATTATTATTTTTGTGTGGCTTTTCAAAATTTAAATATCAATTTTTAAGGTTATAAAGCAAATTCACTGTTATTTATATTTATGTTTATTTTAGATAAGGAAATTAAATTTAGTTATTTAGTTATATAAGTCAAGATGCGTTATGACATTACTCTTATAAGAGTCTATTATAATTCTTTCTGAAGACTTTGTATTTTTACTGTAATCAAATTTGTCATGATATCAGAGCATTGATCCAAATTTTAAGGTTAATGTGCTTGTTTCTGCGGTTACGGAAAAAGACAAAAAAAGAGAAAAAAAAAGATTTCTTTCGTTGATTTTTAGAGAATCACACATGTTTTGGTATATTTTTTTTTTGATAAACACTTTCTATTTAAATTGCTAGAGAGTTACATAAATAAAAATCCATGAACATTATAGTTCAAAGCTAAAATAGGAGATTAAACAAAAAAAATCATGAAATAGATGCTTTAAGAGCTAGAAACAAAGTAAAAAAGTAGAAGGAAATAGCAAAGCACTAGGTTCAGACTGAACCAAATTATTGCGAAGGAACTAGTGTTGCGAGCTTCGGCCTCGACCTCTAATTTCTTTGCCAACTATTGTGAACCACTCCATCTCTTTCAGCCTTTGACAAGATTTTAAAGGCCTATCACCGTGAGACTTTTGTGCCGATACATCATAAGCTTTATGAAGAAGGAAGACTCAGTTGCGAAAGTCTACAAATGGATAACGAAGCTGCCTTGGGGAGGAATCGAAAGAGACTGAAGTTGTAGCCGGTGAAGTCGCTAGGAGAGTCGGTGAAGCAGTCAGCGGATTGATAATTTCTGCACTGTCCAAAACCGAAAATTTATTATCCTGAACTAACGGTTCAACAGATGGTGATGAGTTAATATTGTCAAATATATTAACAGTTGGTTCTGTAGATGGTTCCTAAAGATTTGTTGAAGGGTTAAGAGGTAAGGAGCCAATCTCTTCATACGTTTCTTCATTAGTGGTATTAGCATTTTTGAAGAAATTGGTAGTTCATTTTCGTCAAAAACAAGAGTATCTTGAACAGCTAGTTCAAATAAATTAATGCTAGAATCATTCTTAATATCAAGAATTACTTTTTCATTAAAACGAGTTTGGATGTTCACAATCTCTACTAAGGCGGAAGAGACCTCGCTGCGTGATTTACCGGCATCCGAAGTAACATTAGTTGGAACAGTGGTCATGAGAACCTTGTTTGAAGCACCTAAGTCACTTCTTTCATGGTACAAAAGAATGCACCCCTGTGGATCAATGGAATTTTTTTTCTGTGCCTTTTTTATGACCAAGTGGTAGTGTTGACGATGTTGTGAGAGAGTTATTAGTAGCAATAGAATTTTTTGGTGCTGGAACATTGGTTGTGATGGATACTTCTAGTACATAATTATTGTGGCTTAGCACTTGATCTTGAGTATCAATAACTTCTTTTGGTGTTTTGAGTTGAGTTACCTTGCTTATTAGAATTAGAGGAAGTTCAAGGCATCGAGAAGCGTTGCGCCCAAGTTGTCCACTTTTTGGGCATACCAAGGGCTATCATGAATAGATAATATACACCATGGATATTGACCCGCTTTCGTCCTCAAATGCAACTCTATGAGGGGACGGTCTATCCAGCTTAACCTATACAAGTATTTTTGCTTCTTCCATCAGAACAGGGTCCAACCAAGGTTTGCTGGTTAGCTACTCCTGAAGTTATCGAGCTCAAACCTTTCTTTGAGTAGAGCTGGTGCGAGATATCTTTAAGAGTAAGCCAGACAGGGATAGAAGTGATTTGAAGGAGTGAGATTGTACCCTTTGTATCCCAAGAGGACGCAAACAATATGCAATCATCCACATGCCATATTCTTCTCTAACCCATTGTCTAGTTGGCTCATTCGAAATGTGAAATAAGAATGAGTTGTTGCCTAACTAACGAGTATATTTCCGACATATGGTTCCCCAAATTCTACTAACTACTTATTGAATCAAGCCAGCAGCAGGAGCTGAACAGCGGTAGAACTGGCCAAAAACAAATTCCCTTCGGTTTTCTAAACCCTCTAGACGTCACGAGGAATTCATCCCTTTGTTCTACCATCTTTTGGAAACACTAGCAATGTTAGCATATAGAGATTCCTTTTTGATTTATCCATTTTTGAAGGCTATGGATAATCCTGATCGATCTCCCAAGCTTGCTAAGTACTCATATAGGATCTAACATCTTGCTTAGGGACATTGGGAAATGATTGTATTTCACTTCTCACCCTTGAGACCATATGACGACACTTAGAAGAAGTTGTGTTGGCTGTCGATAACAAGGTTCATTTTGTCTCTCTTGAAAAATCGGCAATGAGGTTTTTTGAGGTTTGCATAAGAACAATAACATCAATAGGTGGTTGGGTAAGAGAAAGCGGCTTTGACCAAGCATGAACAGTTTCTGTGGAAATCAATTGCTTTTTAAGAGGAAGAGGAAGATTCTTTAGCAAATTTTACCAACGGAAGATCATCTCTCCTGGCTGAATAAGTGGCGACACCGACGATAGCAACATCACCTGGAAAATGGTGTTGACTTCATCGGGATATTTGTGACAGGGGAACCCACCTGTTTCGAAGGGGCAGAGCAAGAGACATATATGAAGGAGGAGTCCAACAGCTTCAGTGGGCTAGGTTTACCAGTAAGGTTGGCATGCGTATGAGCACCCCTTGTGGTTGGGTCCATGACAACATCAAAGACGATTCTATCGGCTTTTCCGAGATTTGGAGTTGTCTTCATCGGGCTAGGTATTTCAGATTGCAAGGAATCAATGGGCAGATGGCGAGAGGATCCTACAGAATATGGGAGATCATAGTCGTTGATGGGATCTAAAGACGGCAGTCACGCCGATTAGGTTTTTAGGGTTATGCGGCGGAGTTTGGAGATACGAGAGATAGAGATTTTTAATTGTTTTGTGATGTTTTCTTGTATTGTTTCTTTATATTCTTCTTGTTTAAGAAAAGGAAAAAGAGAAAGAAAAAGGGATTACGAAACACTACGTCCATCTCCTTGACATGAAGAGTGGACTTGTGAAACTTGAGTATATGTGGAATATTGTTGATGGTGATGAGATTACAATGAGTATGAACATGAACTTATAAGATAAGTTCGTTCTAATTCATTGTTATAATTTGGGAGTTTTGTTTTGCTAACACAAATTTACGGTCTTCATGTAACTATTTATCAACTACAAATTCGATAATAGCCGCGAAACTATTATTTAAAGTAATGATTCCGCCAGATATGATGATGGTCCAATGATGATGAATTCTGATCTGACGGATACATACACAGATCTAATTATGACGATGAAGAGGATGGAAATACACAAATACAATGGTGTACTCTTCACTAATTTGACCCCTCGACCGAGTATAAACGTCGTTATTGATCTGATGGTCGGATGTTGTAGGCGATTTGACCCTGACGAGGTATAAACGTCTGACGACCCAACGGCCGAACGCCGTCTTTTTCTAAAGTGAAGTTCGTTTGAAATGAAATCCAATCTCATACGTGTTACCATACATAAGCTTGCGCCATGATATTGGAAGATCAAAAAATTGACCAAGATCGAAATTTCGAAATAGGAAATTTACATGTTTATCTTAGATTAAGAAATTAGATTTAGTTATTTAACTATACAAGGCTATTATAAATTTTTTGTAAATTTTTTTTGTATTTTTACTCTCATCAAATTTATGAATGCTACATAGTCACATTAACGATATTCATAAGTTATTTTTCATCAGATATTGCAAGTTCGATGGATCCTAATAATTGTATTTCTTTTTAGTGCAAAGTATATCATAGTTAACTTTTCATGCAAAATCATTCCAAAACAAATTGTAAGCACGCATGCATTACATAGATTTAAACCAATATCGGAGATATATGATTAGGAGTGCAGATTAGTACTTAATCGAATCATTAAAATCAATATCATTCAAAGTTATTGTAGAAACTGGTCGGTTTCTGTAAAATCAATATTTTTTGGTCACCATTGTACTAATTAACATCTTTCTTTGGAATGGATATGTGATATATGAGATAGGGATGGATAAAAAATCTCAACTTGAAATATCAACTCGAAACTGATCCAAAAAACTCGAACTGATTTGTAAAAATATCCAAATGGAATCTATTTGGATGGTATTTCGAGTGCCGGATATTATCCAAATCCGAGTGAGTATCCAAAAAATATGAAAATTCAAAATCTAACATAAACTCAAAATCCGAAGTTCCTGAATTCAACCCAAAATCCAAAAAACTCTAAAAGACTCGAATAAACGGTACAAGTCTGACATGAATCCGAAAACCTGAAAAATACATGAATTCGAATCAAAACCAAAATAATTTCGGATATACCCGAATTTCTCTTACGTTACTAAACTAAACTCAGACTCGAATACATCTGAATCGTACCCAACCCAAACATAATGACGAATACTACAAACATGGCTTAATGCTATACATAGGAAAACAAAAAATCCGAATAGACATCAATCGAACCCCATCGGAAATCCGAATACCCACACATAAGAGGAGTGTTAAACATCAAATTCCGCTACTATTTCTAATACAACTAACTGAATAGTGAATATGTTAAAAGTTGATACATTAAAATTATGGATTTAATAACCCCACCATGGATTTTGTTTTTTATGGGCTCTGGGTGGCCCAAATCTGCATATATTTTGGCAAGGCTTCGGCTCGTTCTGACACTTCGCAATCCACATTTTCAAATTTTCCTTGTAATTGAAGGTCTTTCAGGGGTGGGCGTTCGGGTATTCAGGTCGGGTTCGGGTCGGTTCTTTCGGTTCTCGGTTTTTTCGGTTCTTAAATTTTGATACCCATTCGGAAATTTGTCAAATTTCGGTTCGGTTCGGTTCGGTTCTCGTCGGGTTCGGGTCGGTTTCGGTTTTTGAAACTGGAACCGAAAAAGAACCGAAATTTTTTCGGTTCCAAATCGGGTTCGAGTATTTTCGGGTCTTTCGGGTATTTTTGGATTTTTTGTGTATTTTGAGAAAAAATTAATTCTTTTTGGGTATTTTTCATGTATTTCAGGTACTTTCGGGTCTTTTTGGGTATCTTCGGGTACTAATATTTCGGGTATTTTTGGTTATCCGATCTAAAAAATCCCAAAATATCCGAAATACCTTAGGATACTAATTTATATTTCGGGTATTTTCGGGTACCCGAAAAACTTCGGCTCGGTTCCGGTTCTTTCGGTTCTCAAAAATTGATACCTATTCGGGTATTTGTCAAATTTCGGTTCGGTTCTTTCGGTTCCGGTTCTTTCGGGTCGGTTCTTCGGGTCCGGGTAATATGCCCAGCCCTAGTCTTTCATGTATTTTTTTTGTTCGCGGAAGTAGGCATGACCAAAACCTAACCGTAAGCGTATTTCGGATCGTAACCGTTACGTTTTCTAACCGTAATCGTACGAAACGGTTACAACCGTAACCGTCAACCGTAAAAATATATTAATTATGGTTTTAACCGTAACCGTCAACCGTTTAACCGTAATCGTATTTAACTGTGAACGTTTTAACCGTATATTAAATGGTTAATGTTAAACATTTTTTTTAACCGTAACCGTTGGTTAATCAACCTTAACCGTGGTAACCGTAACCGTGGTCTAGGTCTTTCATGTAAAAACATGAGTTAATAATGTATCTTTAATTTTTAGGTCTTTGAAATGATCGTATCATCCACTGATACACGCATATAAGAACATTGGAGCCTCTCGTCATTTTTCTCAAAGGTGAAAAGAGAATCGTCAGGATCATTTTGCTCAAAACCATACGTTTTTAAAGTTGTACTGAGTTTTGGAAAACAAGCATTTAGAGTTTTTATGAGTCCATACATTGATTTATGCATACGAAGAATTTTAGTTTCGTTATTGACATAGAAACTAGTAGGCTAGTAGCCATCACGGCCAAAATCCATCACCTATAATATTTAGGTAAATTAGCTCAAATGACAAAAAAAAAATCATTAATTAGCGAAATAACACTCATTTTTTTGTTCAGTTTTTTTTTATCCCTAATTTTTTGTTCAAATAATAAGCCCAATATTATAAATTCACTCCATTAATTATTTTTATGGAACCTAAAACTTAATTAATATTTTTTTTCTATAACACAAATTCGGATTTGAAAATATTTCGGATACATCTACCGAGACCAAAACCAGCGCGAACACGAGGAGAACCCTTATTCGAAATGGAAAAAATAAAATCTGAATTGGTCCAAACCTCCGAAACTGAATATTTAATATCCGAATGGATTCGATCCGATACTCGAACGGGTATCCGAATGTCCACCCCTTAGAGCATGTTCACTCCAATTTCTTAACTGGAGTTCTTAGTGACGTGGAAAAAAAAAAGAAAAAAAAATTCAACTAGCCTAAGAACCGTTTCTTCAGTATCTTAATTAAGAGCCGTTTCTTAAAGCGGCTTTTACTTTTTTTTTTCTTTTTGGTCAGAACAATTTCATTTTCAGATCGGTTTCGGTTTCGTTTTAGATCCGTTTTTTTTTTGTTTTCTGGTTTTTGGATTCGTTACATATTCATTTACGATTTTTGGAGTTTCGGATCCGTTTCGGATCTGCTTAAAATATCCCGATCCGAATCCAAAATACCCGAAAATATTCGTTTCGGTTCCATTTTGGCTCCGTTTCATATCCTTTTTTTTTGTTTTTCAGTTTTTGGATATGATACGGATATGTTTACGATTTTGTTGAGTTTTGGGTCCGTTTCAGATCTGTTTAAAATATCCCGATCCGAGTTNATATCCCGATCCGAATCCAAAATACCCGAAAATATTCGTTTCGGTTCCATTTTGGCTCCGTTTCATATCCTTTTTTTTTGTTTTTCAGTTTTTGGATATGATACGGATATGTTTACGATTTTGTTGAGTTTTGGGTCCGNTTTCGAATATGTTTAAAATATCCCGATCCGAACCCAAAATACCCGAAAATATCCGTTTCAGTTCCGTTTTGGCTCCGTTTCATATCCGTTTTTTTTGTTTTTCAGTTTTTGGATATGATACAGATATGTTTATGATTTTTTGGGTTTTAGATCCATTTCAGATCTGTTTAAAATATCCCGATCTGAATCCAAAATACCAAAAATATCCGTTTCGGTTCTGTTTTGGCTCCGTTTCATATCCGTTTTTTTTTTTGTTTTTCAGTTTTTGGATATGATACGGATATGTTTACGATTTTTAGAGTTTCAGATCCGTTTCAGATCTATTTAAAATATCCCGATCCGAATCCAAAATACTTGGAAATATCCGTTTCGGTTCCGTTTTGGCTCCGTTTCATATCCGTTTTTTTTTGTTTTTCAGTTTTTGGATATGATACGGATATGTTTACGATTTTTGGAGTTTCAGATCCGTTTCTGATCTGTTTAAAATATCTCGATCCGAACCCAAAATACCCGAAAATATACCAAAAAATACTCGAAAATATCCGAAAATATATCTAAAAGTACTCGAAAATATTTCGGATTTTGTTTAAATAAAAAAAAATTATTTAAGAATCCCATTTGGAATTCTTGCAATAATAGACAAAAATTGCTAAGAAGTCAAAGGAGTTCTTATTCTAAAAAATTAATAAAAAAAATGGCTAAGAACCCCTAAGAAGTTCTTAGCATTGAACATGCCCTTACTTTGATGTGCACTTAATAGTTGGATTTTATTGCAAACCTAACGATAAAATGGTCGGTCGTGGGGAGTTCACACTTGAAAGGCATCTCGTTGTGACCGTCTGTGTATATCTTTTGACTCTTATGCATATAACAAATTTCGGCTATTTGTTGACCAAATAATTAAATTTCACTGCCCCAGTCTCATCAATACGTATGGCCACTTCTTAAATCAATAGTAGCAAAAACATATAAAAGCTTCCTTATGAATATGATCAAAGAAGGAGGAGAAGGAGAAGAGAAGGAAAGGCTCTCTTTAGTTGCATAGACTATAAAGAGTCGTTTGTCTTAGAAGTTATGAACGCCACTGGAACTAAGAATCGCGTAAGCAATGTCAGAGAAAATTTCGATATCGAAGTCCCTGACACTGCTCATCAGATTAGCACCGGTTTGTAATTTGTTTCCCTCTCTTCTTCTTTTGTCATTTAAATTTTTCTAATACAATAAACTCATTAGTGCTTAGTACTTACCCTAAGACCCTTAATAACAGAAAAAACCCAAAGTAACCAAAAGATTATACATAAAAGTATATGAGACACTAAAACATTTATCATTTTTGTAATCTAAGATCACATTTTTGAGAAGCTTTATAGTAAGTTTTGTTTGTGCAATCTACAGATTCATGGTTTCAAGTGGCGTTCGTTCTGACAACGGGTATAAACAGCGCGTATGTGTTGGGATATTCAGGAACAGTCATGGTTCCTTTAGGTTGGATTGGTGGTGTCGTTGGTCTTATTCTCGCCACCGCAATATCTCTTTATGCAAACACACTCATAGCTAAGCTTCATGAGTTTGGTGGCAAAAGACACATTCGCTATAGAGACCTCGCTGGATTCATTTACGGTATAAAAGACCAAACCTGCTCTGTTTTGCACTCTGTTTTGTCTTTTTTCTCTGTTTTTAGTTTTCATTGTAATGGTCTTTCTCTTTTATCAGGTAGAAAAGCTTATTGTCTTACATGGGGATTGCAGTATATTAATCTTTTCATGATTAACTGTGGATTCATCATACTATCTGGTTCTGCTTTAAAGGTAGTAAAACCATTTTCTTTCGGTTCTTGATTTCGTGAGCTAAGTTAGTTATTTTGGATTATGTTCTGTTTTTTTGTAGGCTGTTTATGTGCTTTTTAAGGATGATCATGCCATGAAACTACCTTATTTTATAGCAATCGCGGGTTTGATTTGTGCGGTTTTCGCTATTGGGATACCTCATTTATCAGCTCTTGGGATCTGGCTTGCTGTTTCGTCCATCCTCAGTCTCATCTATATCGTTGTAGCAATCGCGCTTTCGGTTAAAGATGGTATAACTTACATTATGATCAAGCTTCAACGTTAGCAATACTTAAAATGGATTCTCTAGTTCCGATTCTTCGCTCTTTTTGTAGGAGTGAAAGCACCTTCAAGAGATTATGAGATACAAGGATCATTACTAAGCAAAGTTTCTACCATCATAGGCGCATCCGCGAATCTTGTTTTCGCATTCAACACAGGGATGCTTCCAGAGATTCAGGTGATATATTCATTTTGAGTTCTTTTTTCATACATGATAGAGACGGATACATGATCATTTCTTGTGGACAATACACTTTCTGCTATGATTAGGCGACAGTGAGACAACCCGTTGTCGAAAACATGATGAAGGCTTTATACTTCCAATTCACAGCGGGTGTTTTACCGATGTACGCTGTTACATTCATCGGATATTGGGCTTACGGATCCTCAACCTCGACTTATCTACTAAACAATGTTAATGGACCACTTTGGGTCAAAGCCCTTGCTAACATCTCTGCCATCCTTCAATCCGTTATCTCTTTGCACGTAAGTTTTTATAACTATCATGAACTTCCAACTCAAAACTAATTAAAAATGAGTGTAAATGTCCGTATCTTTTTTTATATTTAAGTGTTGGCTCTATTTCCGATATGAGATATTCTAACATTTCTCTCATATGGATAGTTTTTAACTTTCTTACTCAATTCGTTGTTGTAGATTTTTGCGAGTCCAACATATGAGTACATGGACACAAAGTTCGGGATCCAAGGAAACCCGTTGGCATTAAAGAATTTGCTGTTTAGGATCATGGCTAGAGGCGGATACATTGCGGTTAGCACGCTTCTCTCGGCGCTCCTACCATTTCTCGGGGACTTCATGAGCCTCACCGGTGCAGTGAGCACATTCCCTCTCACATTCATTCTAGCTAACCATATGTACTATAAAGCTAAGCACAACAAACTCAATCATATGCAGAAGCTATGGCATTGGCTTAATGTTGTCTTCTTTAGTTTGATGTCTGTTGCTGCAGCCATTGCAGCTTTTAGGCTCATCATCGTTGATTCCAAAAACTTCCACGTTTTCGCAGATTTGTAATTCGTTTCATTCGAAGCGAAATCAGAGAAGAAAAAAAGCTAGAATCTGTATGTAATTTGTGTAATAAATAAGAGATTGAACAATTACAATAAACCTCTACATTACTATATATAGAACTTTTAAAAATTTATAAACATCAAACTCTCATCTTTCATTAAGTTCCAAAATCATCATCATAAGTAAGGCTTGGAAGCTTGAACAGACGCTTGCTTTGCCAATTCCATTGGCTTGTTAACACATCCATATGATTACCGATGACTCCAATTATGCGGTATTCTCTTTCTGACTCTTCCTTGAGTCTTGTATCTTCCCTGCAATTAGATAATGTAAGCTACTTGTTAATCTCTAGTCTAATGAGAATGAAGTTAGTAGTTGGAAGTTTATAGCAAACCTCATGATCAACTGTAACCAATCGTTGTATCCTCTGGATTTTAACTGATCGATTGTCGCGTTCCTCTGACTTACGGATTTTCTTGATAACAGAACCATTGAGTAGCCTTGTGATCTTAGCTTTAAGTATAGTTCAAGCATTAGCTTCCTTTTCTGATTCTTTGCTTCTTCAATATAACCATCTTGTTCTAATCTACACATAGAGAAGGAAATAACATTAGTAATTTAACAGCCTACGGATGCATATGAAACACTTTTAGTTCAAAACTTACGGATTGATTTCATCGATATCGATGACAACAACATCATGGTTCATAAGTTTAATGGTTTGGAAGTAAGTGAGAGCCATTTGGATTGTGAAGTTTAACTCTCTCAAGTAGATACCTTGTTTGATTCGTTGTAAAGCAACATCTCTACATAACAATGGTAATTCAGTTTCTTCCATTCTATTGACCTTCGAGTGTAAAGACAAGATCTTGCAGTAACCGAAAGTCTCTTCAAGTCTCTGAAACTGGACAATTCCAGAGTTTCTGTTTTCGCAGCTTTGTAACATGGTTGATAAAGCTATAAGAAGTGTAACAAGCAAAACACCAAATGTTGCAAGAGAAGCAATGAAAATTGTAGCTGCTAAAGATGTCATGTAACATCCAGATTCTATCGAAAAGCTACTCCCCAGTTCTGCTTTTAAAAAAAGACAAAGACAAGAAGATTGTTGAATCCAAAAACATCATTGCAATGATTCTTGATTTTAAACTCAAGAATCAAAACCAAAGAACTCGTGTGTATTTTAGAAGATTATGAAATAATATATATTTACCAGAATTGCCATGGCTAGTGAGACCTGAGTATTCCCTCTCCATCTGATGCCCATAAGCTGACATTTTTTGTTTTACCTTATGATCAAACAGCTTCAGATAAAAATAAAAAACTATGAACTATGTTTGATCATAAAAACATCATCCATGGTGTTGGAAATTTCTTTTTTTATGAATAATTTTTTGATTCTTTCTTTGTGAAGGTTGAGAGCTAAAACGAACCTTTATTTCATCAATGATCTGGAAAAAAAGTAAATACAAAGAGAAAAAAGAGAATCTGCCTATTCGTCACAAAAGAACAGAGACATACATGTGATGAGATCAACTTGGTCTGCCCAACTTATCGTCTTTACTCGATCAGAGAGAATTGAATAGCTTCGTTTTCGTTTTTATTTTATGTTAAAAATTTTAAAAGGGTGATTTTCTTTTCCAAATTCCGTGGAGAAACATGAAAATGAAATTTAAACTCGAAACCATTCTTTAAAAATTTCTTTAAAAATGTGATTTGCTAGAACAATCGTGACTCACCATGTCAAATCATTTTTCCTCCATCGGAGAATCTCGTTGGGACCATATGTGTATGTACTTTTTTGACTCTTATACATATATGCAATTAACTATTTCAACCGTTGTTAAGGATTAATCAATAATCATCCATTATATTTTTTCTTCTCTTTATTGAAGAATTTATAGAAGGGTCTCCCTCGGCGTAAACACTAAATTAAGTATACTATCCCAATGATTAATCGTTAACATACGGCTGATATATTGTGAAGAATTCAAGTAGAAAGTCTACATTTTGAACAATACTACATTATGGATCTCAAGACCCAACTCATAACTTAAAAGAACAATGTGTGAAAATTGAGTCGCAATAATCAGGAATGTTATTTAGTTGCAAAGGCAAGTGTCCAAAACGGTGTTATATGAGTACAAGAGTGAGTTTAAAAGTGTGTATTTTCTATCTCCTCCTCTCCCATGCTCTCTTCTTCCTCTTATAGGCACCATTTAAGTTGTAACCGCCACTGAATCTGCTCTGGAGGATCCGCTCTCTTTAAGGTGAAGATCATTGGCTTTTAATGCTTTTAATTCGAGGATGGGCTTGATTTCGTAGGCATTGGGCCTTTGCTTTTCACTTGGCCCACAATCCTCTTCCTCCCTTATCCTTCTCCATCTCCTTCCTCATAGTGGGTCTTTGAGGCCCACTTCCGGTTTCTGGTTCAACCTTCGGGTTATTTGAACCGGATTTGGACCGGGTGGAATCCACCTCCATCAAGCAAGGGGACAAGGCCACCCCTAAGAAACTCATTGGCAAGTCCTCCACCTACCAAGACATCTGCCGGAGCAACACCGAGGTGAAACTCTTGCTTCTGACCCCGGTTTGCCTTCCTTTTGGCAGATTTTTTGCTAACGTGGCCTTCTCTTATGTTTTCAGCACATGAGCTTCGTCAACCGTCTAAGGCTCGAATACAAGGAGAAACTTTAGAAGATGAGGAAGGCTACCTACAAGGATTACCACGACTTGAAGATCGAGAAGGGGAAGACCTCCGGGGCCATCAAACGCGCCATCGATGCAGAGTTATCTGCTAAGGCCTACCTGAGGAAGGTAAACGAGCTCGAAGTGAACGATTCCGCCTTGCGCTTCATTCTGCCCTCCATCAAGGAGGAGCTAAAAGGCGCTAAGGACGCAGCCGCACAATGTGAGGCCGAGCTGCAGAAATAGCTGGAGGTCTTTCAGGAGGAGGCCAAGAAGAAGGAGTTTGAACTACCGGCGAAGCTTTAGATAGCATTGAAAGCCAAGAATGACCTCGAGTGGAAGCTCAAATCAGCTCGGAATGCTCATGCTGAGGAGACAGAGAGGATGAAGCGCTCCAGAAAGACCGGGAGGTTAGGAGAGCAGTGAGAGGAGCGCGAAAAGAGGCAGCGGCTAAGTACAAGCCCAAGTTTGAGAAGGTAGAGAGGGTTGTTAAGGACTTAGAGCTCGTGTAGGAAGACGCGCTTCTCCAATCCCTGGTCCAAAGTCGTGCCGACCTGTTGAAAGACTTGGCAGAGCGGGGCATCTCTGGTCTTGAAGTTGACAAAGAGAAGTGGGAGAACGCCCTCGCTGAATTCAGAGCTAATCTTGAGACGATGGATGTTGTGAAGCTTGACCTCGAGCGGGACCTCCGCGTGTCCCCTCCATCTGACAACTCCAGCGGCTCGGCGTTGGCAGCTCTCGCAGCTTCCACCTTTGTGAACCCGTAGGAGATCACATCCCGGGAGGTGGTCGTTGTTGAGCCGAAGGGAACATAGGTGGCGATGGAAGAGCAACCGATAGTAGAGGTGCCCCCTGTTGTGGAAACCGCTGCGGTGACCACTAACCCCTCCAGAACTTCAGACCCACTTGTTGCGGATCCGCCTGCTCCAGCCCTTGATTAGTTTGGGTCAATCTTCACGCTATTTCTCCTGAAGTTTTCATTGAGCTCTCCAAGGATCCCGAATAGGCTGTTTGTGGTCCTTAAAAAGAAAAAATTTATAACCCTTTGTTTTTTTTTTCCTTTATTTTGTACGCTCGGGAGGGCTTTAACCCTTTTGTTTTGTATGCCCGAGAGGGCTTTAATCCATGACTCTATGCCCTGAGGGGCCTTCTTAATTTAAGCTCTTATTTCTTTTGGATCTCAAGACCCAACTCAGAACTTAAGAGGACAATGCGTGAAAATTGAGTCGCAATCATCATGAATGTTATTTAGTTGCAAAGACAAGTGTACAGAACAATGTTATATGAGTACAAGAATGAATTTAAAATTGTGTATTTTCAATCTCCCCCTCTCTCATGTTAAGTTGTAACCGCCAGTGGATCTGCTCCAGAGGATCTGATCTCTTTAATGTGAGGATCATTGGTTTTTAATTCCTTTGACTCGAGGATGAGATTGATTTCGTAGCATGGACCTTTGCTTTTCACTTGGCCTACAATCCTCTTCCTCCCTTATCCTTCTCCATCTCCTTCCTCATAGTGGGCTTTGAGGCCCACTTCCGGTTTCTGGTTCAACCTTCAGATTATTTGAACCGGATTTGGACCGGGTGAAATCCACCTCTATCACTACACATAGATTTTCTATTTGTTCAGCTATTCTTGTTTAATGTTGTAAACCAAATATTGTGAAACAATTGTCATGTTTTTTTTTTCTTTTCAAATATTAAATTTATTGATCAATAAAAGAAAAGGAAACTTCTTTACAAACAAATTATGAAAAGAAAACCAAGCAATGCCTTTCTTACGTCTGTAGCACAACAACAAGTGATTGTTTTTGTTAGAGTCGGTTGTAAAGTTTGAACATTAGTTTCATGGGATGACAGTAGAGGTGGTATAATAGTCCACTTGCTCTTTTCACCAAGTAATTGCTTAGTTAGAATAAATTTGTTGAACCAAAAACAATGAACAATCGAGGTCATGTTCATTTTTATATCTGAATGCAACATCTAGAAACTACATTTGGATGCAGTTCGTTTATGAATTTGTAATAGCATTCATATGCATCTAATTAAAAATTGCCAAAAGAACATATTTTATACAATTATTCTTAATTTTCTAGCAAAATGGCAGAATTTTCAGTTTTTTGTTGAATTTGCGTTTTTTTGTGGACTTTGCGGTTTTCACGGATTTCGCATATTTTGCGGTTTTGAATTTTTTTTTTCTTCCAATTTTGCTGTTTTTGAGTAATATTTGTGTAATTATTTAGTTTAGTGAATGTTATAATTTTCACGTTCACTCAGCTAATTCATATTTATAATTTATAGCAAACTAACATCATCCCTCCGACATTTATATTGAGATTCAATAACTAGATGAACAAACAAACACCACATGAATCTTCGAATAAAAGATGTAACGTTACATTATTTTACTTGACAATGTGTAAGATAACGATTTATATGAGAATATTCTTAAAATAAAATCTCAAATCAGTAAAAATGATACTGAAAGAGAAATAAAACTTGATAACAAATCTTCATCCATACAAAATGATGGCTCTAGAGTTTTTGGAATCAACTTTGTCTTTTTATAATTATTTAAGATATGCATTATGTGTTTGTAACGTAGGCATATATGACAATGACACAAATATTATCTTACCAATTAAATTATTAGTATCCTTCATCATTCATGGCGTCACCAACCACCACTAGACATGTATGCCTATTTTTTGCATTAAAAATTCTTAATTATTTATAAGGAAAAATGCACAAATTTTCATAATCTTTTTTGAATCCTCTTTTTTTTTTCAAAAACATAAATTTGGTTTCGGTCTTTTGATTTATTTTCTCCGTGCAATACATCATATTGGGCTTATACATCTAAGCCTAACCCAAAGCCCATTTATTTTAAATCTGTTACTATTTAAAAATAAATAAATGAATAAAAAAGTAGATCAAATGATCTCACTCTTGAGTGTCAACAAACACTTCGTCCTCTTCTCTCTTTTCACTCCTTTTTGATTCGTTTTAACAGGAAGAAGCTTCAAAGGAGCATCCATGGATGCTATCAAATGCAGCTCCTCCCGCTTCCTCCATCGCACAAAGCTCAACATTCTCTCATCCGACCACGCTTTTCCTAAATTCCATGCGCCGCCCAATTTCAGGCGACTTTTCCGAACGGCTTCGCGACCACTGGCGATTTCCGCCAGGGACGGAAGAATCACAGAATCTGAGAACGTCGCCGTTGTAGAGAAGCCTCCGAAATCGGAGAGATTTCTCATCTCCGATGGACTTCCTTCCCCATTCGGCGCCACCGTCAGAGACGACGGTGTCAATTTCTCTATTTACTCTGCAAACTCCGTTTCCGCCACCATCTGCTTGATTTCTCTCTCCGATCTCCATCAGGTTTACCTTTCACGGCCGAGTGTTTTCTAAATTCCATTCAAACGTCATTTTCTGTAAAACCACTTCTTCTCTTTTTGGGGGTTGCAGAACAAAGTGACGGAGGAGATCGAGCTCGATTCATCAAGGAATAGAACCGGCCATGTCTGGCATGTGTTCTTGAAAGGTGATTTCAAAGATATGTTGTATGGTTACAGATTTGATGGGAAGTTTTCACCTGATGAAGGTCACTACTTTGACTCTTCAAATATTTTATTGGATCCTTACGCAAAGGTAAATTGACATTGAAGTTTATATCGATAATCTCTTGGCTTGACTTCTTCGTCTTCTTCTTCTTACTGGTCATAGTTTGTTTCCTTGGTTTGGTTAGGCAATTATAAGCAGAGATGAGTTTGGAGTTTTAGGAGCTGATGATAATTGTTGGCCTCAAATGGCTTGCATGGTTCCCACTCTTGAGGAAGAGGTACCATGGATGATGTGTTAAGATTTTTTTTTTTTTGGTGATTTACTCCTTGCTTAGTGTTTTGGAGGAGCAAAATTATTATCGTCCAATTTGTTAACAATCATTTTCTTTAGTGCTAGATTAGTTACTTCTTTAACATGTGATTTTTTCTGCTCTTCAGTTTGATTGGGAGGGGGATATGCATCTGAAGCTTTCACAGAAGGATCTTGTCATATATGAAATGCATGTGCGAGGTTTCACAAAGCATGAATCTAGTAAAATTGAATTCCCTGGCACCTACCAGGGTGTTGCAGAGAAGCTTGACCATTTGCAGGTACTCGCTGTTCGAAAACTTCGTTAACTGTTTTTTTAGAACAAGCTTACTGTAAATAGTTTCTGGGTGAAATTATGACATGTTGCTGACTATATTAGTAGGTTTGCTATTAACTTTACGGTTTGTACATAATATTAAACAAAGTCATCATGATTTTACAGAGATAATAAGATGAACATTTCACATGAATATCTATCTATGTTTGCAGTGGCTATAAGGTGTCTTCAGTTTCACAAAGAGCTATTTTGTTTAACTCTGAGAAGTTTTGGTGATTTGGAAAATGCAAATAAATTTATTTCTTTGTTAAAATTGAGCACAAAGCTTTAGTCTCTCTCCCTTCTGATAATGGGAGCTTAGCTGGCGAAAAAAAAAAGGGAGCTTAGCTAAAGCACTTATCTAATAGGAAATATTATCAAGTAGGGCTGCCAACGTTAATTTGTTTGCATATTTACAGGAGCTTGGGATAAATTGCATAGAACTAATGCCATGTCATGAGTTTAACGAGCTGGAGTATTACAGCTACAATACTATACTGGGAGACCATAGGTATGCCATTTGACCAGATGCCTCTGGTTAGTGACAAAACTTTCGGCTGTTAGATTTAGCATTGTGAGTGACTTCTGGGATGATGTCAGTGCTTTACTGTATCAGTGAATCTTGAGAAAGTCTGCGACTAGGATCGTTGTTGTCTCAGGAAACTTTCCATTAATGAGGGGTGAAACAACACACAGAGTATCACATATGTGGAAATACATAGATTGAGCAAGCCCTATCGCATGAATTCATACCATCTTTAACGTTCATAGAGTAACTCAGGTAAATGTTGCAAATAGCGTTTCTAATTTCAGATTGTCTTGCTTCTTCAGGGTAAACTTTTGGGGTTACTCTACCATTGGGTTCTTCTCGCCCATGGTCAGATACTCATCGACAAGCTCTCACAACTTTGCTGGGAGAGCCATAAATGAATTCAAACTTCTTGTTAAAGAGGCACATAAACGAGGAATTGAGGTGACAACTAGTTTCCAAGTTGCTATATATTTGTTTTTAGGTTTACGGATGCATTTCTGATATATTTTAAGCAGGTTATCATGGATGTCGTTTTCAACCACACAGCCGAAGGCAATGAAAAAGGACCCATTTTCTCATTTAGAGGAGCTGATAACAGTGTCTATTACATGCTTGCTCCAAAGGTAATGAAAAAGGACCCATTTGCTGATTGGAAATTTTGGTATTTTGGTCCAGCCACTTGTCATGCATCAGAAACCTGTAGGGTTTTCCGCATTACCTTTCTTAACTCCGCTATGTCGAGAAAAGTAGAATATATTCAACCTAATAAAGATATCCAAGTCAACACACATAATGTTGTAGTCTCACACTTATGATTCCACTTATTTATTAGTGAATCTAAAGTATATGCTATTTCTGATTTAACAGGGAGAGTTCTATAATTATTCTGGCTGTGGTAATACATTCAACTGCAATCATCCTGTGGTTCGTCAATTCATAGTGGATTGCCTGAGGTAGTTCCCAAACATAGGGTTAATGCATTGCGTGGCTATTTGTCAAATTAAATCGTTATATCCTTGGAAATGTGAACTCTCATGGTCTCTTGGTACACATTCTAATATTCGTCTGATTTTCTGCCTAATGTATATGCCTAATTGTGACAAATATTTTTAGGCCATTTGCTTATGGTTACATCTAGAGTATAATCTAAGCCTCATATTCGACCCTGAATACTTTGAATTAGATATTCACGTTACACTATGTTGATTTTCAAAGTTTAATTTGTTTCATGATTTTCTCTTCAGTTAATGCTTCGTATACCTGTGGGATATCTCTCTTTAAACAGATATTGGGTAACAGAAATGCATGTTGACGGCTTCCGCTTTGATCTTGGTTCAATCATGTCAAGGAGCAGCAGGTGCAAATGTTCTAGAGTATGTCTAATAAGTGCCTGTTTGGTCCATGTGTTTCTGGAATATTTATTCTTCTATTCTTGTTAGCCTTTGGGATGCAGCCAACGTGTATGGGGCTGAGGTAGAAGGTGACTTGCTGACAACTGGTACCCCTCTTAGCTGTCCTCCGGTAATTGACATGATAAGTAATGATCCAATACTCCGTGGTGTCAAGGTGATCAACTAGTTCCCTTGATATTTCCCCTTTAGATAACTTCGATTTTCATAGCATATTGTAGTTACCAGTTTATCTCAATTCATTACCAAATTTTCGGAATTCCCAACGTTATCAGCATACAACTTTTTTATTTCTTCTTGTTGTACTTCAGCATTGAGTTTCCCGTGTGATTTTCCAATTTACTTCAAAATCTTCAGTTCTATAGATGATTGTTATAAAGTAATATTGGTGTTGTTGGATGTGAATATCAATTCCGGGTTTTTTAGTGACGGATAGTTATTTGTTATGTTTCTTGTTCTCAAACAGCTAATAGCCGAAGCATGGGATGCGGGTGGGCTATACCAAGTTGGCATGTTTCCGCACTGGGGTATTTGGTCTGAGTGGAATGGAAAGGTCAGAAATAAATATTTATGGTTTCATCTTTCTGCTGACCTTTAGAATTTAACTTAAGCAATTGAAAAAGGGAACACCCTATGTGATCTGCATTTACTAGTGAACATAAATGTATATCAGCCTGTTTCAGCGATGAACATGGAAATTTTAATCTTCTTATCCAATAGATAAACACTCTGACATGAGACAACGATAAATAAATATTCAGTTACCGTGGCAGTTTTCATTTTGTAAGTGCATGATATCTATTGTTAATACGATGACATTCTTGCCCATTTCAGTTCCGGGATGTTGTAAGACAGTTCATAAAAGGCACTGATGGCTTTTCCGGTGCTTTTGCTGAATGTCTCTGTGGAAGCCCAAATTTGTACCAGGTAAAGTTATCTTCTATGAAAGACTGGGGAATCTACATACTGCCGAATATTTTATCGATATCCATTTCTGCCTGTGCAGCAGGGAGGTAGGAAACCTTGGAACAGCGTCAATTTTGTATGTGCACACGATGGTTTCACTTTGGCGGATTTAGTAACTTACAACAATAAGAATAACTTGGCAAATGGAGAAGAGAATAATGATGGAGAGAATCACAACTACAGTTGGAACTGTGGAGAGGTAAGATAATAATTTTGTGCAGATGTGCGTAACTTTTTCATTTGCTCCTTTTAATATATCCGTTAGAGTTACTATCAGAAATGGTTACTCTTGAAATAGCTTTCAGCTCGTTGGTTCGTGGTTAAATACACAAATTTGTCGTTGTTCATAACAGTGAGCGCTAAGTATCAATTGGAAGTAATCAAAGATCAAAACTTCAGAATATTTGACTGAACTATTGTGTTGTATTCTACGTCATCAGCTATGTAATTCAGTCTCCATTATATCATAAGACCTTCTGTAGAATGTTCAAAAATGGCTATTACTATCTTTCGTAAACAGAAAAAGGTTTCATATAATTGGTTTTGGGCTGCAGGAGGGAGACTTTGCAAGTATCTCGGTGAAGAGATTAAGGAAACGACAGATGCGAAATTTCTTTGTTTCCCTCATGGTTTCCCAAGTAAAGCTAAACCATTTGTTACTTCTTTTGAATTTGACTTCCGCTTAAAAAGCTTTTTTGGCTGATGCACACTGAAAACTATGATAAATTTTATAGTTTTCTGGTTTTTCTGAAATGTTTATCACCAGGGTGTCCCAATGTTCTACATGGGAGATGAATATGGCCATACGAAAGGAGGAAACAACAATACCTATTGCCATGACAACTATGTAAACCCTTTAAATGCTTTGTTTTGAATCTTAGCTTTCCAATAATGTTAACAAAATTCTATGCAGCTGAACTATTTTCGGTGGGATAAAAAGGAAGAGGCACATTCTGATTTCTTCAGATTCTGTCGTCTTCTTATCAAGTTTCGAGAGTATGTAATCTTCTCTTTTATGAGTATTTCGCTTTATATTTGCTTAAGATGAATGATTGCTTCACATAGTTCCAAATCCGATAATTGAACATGCTTTCTTCCTTTTCATATTCTGTTATGAGTTTTCTTTGGTTTTGCAAACCTCTGTTTTTTGGTAGATGGTGATTATGATTTTCTCTGTCTTGTAGTGAATGTGAATCACTTGGCCTCAACGACTTCCCAACAGAAAAGCGTCTTCAGTGGCATGGTCTTGCTCCTGGGATACCAGATTGGTCTGAAAAAAGTCGATTTGTTGCATTTTCACTGGTACCGTTTTTTATTGGTGTCGCTAAGGTCGCTGTCTCTTCATTTGTGGGGGGATTTTTAACCTTTTCTTCTGCAGGTTGATTCTGTGAAGAGAGAAATCTATGTAGCCTTCAACACAAGTCATTTAGCCACACTTGTTTCACTGCCCGACAGGCCTGGATACCGATGGGAGCCATTTGTAGACACGAGCAAACCGAGTCCTTTCGACTGCATAACACCGGACCTCCCGGAGAGAGAAACAGCCATGAAGCAGTATCGGCATTTCTTAGATGCAAATATGTACCCAATGCTCAGTTACTCTTCCATCATTCTCCTTCTTTCACCTGTTGACGACTTTGCATGACTTTCCCCAAGTCTTTAAGTATATAAACTATAAAAAAAATCACAAAACATAAATGTGAATGAATCATAAATGCTACCGGTTTCTTCTTGTAATGTGAATGAAGTGCATATATATTCAAAGATGTTCTTCTTTTGTTATGTCATTCAAATCAAATCAAATAAAATCTCTTAAAAGTCAAAAACCATCAACTGTCAAAATCTTCAGGGTTTTTATTCAAAAAGTTTGAAGAGTATAGAGAGACCCTTTGGTAAAAAAAAAACAACAACAAGAAGTGATGACCATACGAACAAGATTCTAAGTACAAATCTCTCAAAACCTTTAACAATACAACAGACAAAACTAGATCGAATCGAATCTTTTATATACACAAACCATTCTTCTTGGTCATATTAGTTCCTTGAGGACTCTAACAGTTGGTGGACAATCTGTTCTCTGACCAGCCAAAGAGTAGTAAGCCAATATATGTGCCGGATGCTCCATCTCTCTTACCTCCCCTTGTTGGTTCACTTGCGGTACTCTTCTATACGGTATCAGCTCTATGTTCCAGTATGGTCTAGCCATTAGCCTCAGATCTTCTCCCGTCACCGATGCTCTGTAACCTTGCACCCATAGGTATCTCAGTGAAGGCAATTTAATAGCCGCTTTAGCGATTGCACCCTCACTAAAGCAACAACCTCTCATCTCTAGCTTCTGCAGTTTCGGACAACCTTCTGCAAATTCTTTTAGTCCTTCGTCTGATTCACCAACGTAACCAAGCAGCATCCATGTTACATTTGGACTGTATTTTCCGATATATCTCAAGCCCACATCTGTTAACCCCCCTGGTCTGAGGTAGAAAGCAAACCTTCTGAGCTTCTTGCATCCAATCAACAGAGACCGGACTCCATTGTCCAGCGGCAAATCTGTGATTCTCTCTTCCCGGTCGAGTAAGACAAGGCGGAAGTCGCAGAGGTTTTTCAGGTGTGTCCCTATGCTCTCAAGAGATTCATTTGTAATGTCTGAGACGTACACCGCCATATATTCTAGCTCCTGGCACCCCCGAGCCAAAGCGATTAATCCTCTTTGTGATACTACGCCTTCTTCATCTTCCATTCCTTGTTCATCTGCACCCCGTTCAATCCTCAGCCGCTTCAACCGCTTACAATGCTGTGCAAGAACTTCTAAACCACGATCTCCAATTACATTCCTCGTCTGAAATACAGCAAGCATTGCCAGTCAAATCCCTAATTCTTATGACTAAGATTCACTATAGCTGGATGGTGTGGACTCAGTAAGTAAGCCGTTAAGTTCCTAACTAAGAAATCTATCATGAACAGAGAGTATTAGCATCCGATATGAGCATCAGTTACCGCAAAAGAGAAGCAAGTAAGTTAAATGTTTTACCTCAAGAACTTCCAAATTAGGACACTTTTGAATCAGCATACAATGATCCTCGGTTTCGAGCAACGTATAAAGCAAATCCAGCTTCCGGATTTGGGCAGCGAACGGAAATAGTAATGGCATTTCATTATGTCCCATGTAAGAGAGGCCTAGACGACATAGTTTTGGTGGGAAACTCAGGTTCATGTACTTGTCAGGTCTTCCAATATCCTCATTGAAGGAGCCACCACAAAACTCTTCAAGGTTAGCTGCAGCTTTAAAGAAGCCAACTAGCTCCAAATTCTCAAAGTCGCCGACCTTAACAGAAACAAGCCTTCGACAATTTCTAGCAATGGTTTCCAAGTCGTTGGGGCTGATTTTGGTAAACTCTGTCATATAGAAGTTTAAAACCTCAAGAGACGTGTTGTGCCGAGCAAGCTCATGAAGCCACTTACCATCCTTTTCAAGAAAAGAACTCTCTTCCATTAACAATGTCTTTATTTTCCTACATCACCAAAGAATACAGTAAGCTTTCAAGATTCAAGATTCGGTTGTTTTGTAAACGCAAAGAAAAAGATGCAGTAAGCTCAAATTCTTGATGGTTACATGAGCTACCTGCAGTTTTTAACGATGCTCAAAAGTCCATCAGTGGAGAAACCAGAGCACTTATCGAGTTTCAAAGCCTCAAGATCATCTAATCTAGCTCTAGCAAGAACATCCAAATCCAAATCGCTGACAATCATCCGCCGGAAGTGCACCGATCTGAGCTGGCGTAGCGATGTTGCAATCTCGTTGACCCAAGGCGTAACGTATCCTCCCCAGTTCTCAGGGATGAGATTGAACATGGCCGCTCGTGGCTTACCTTTGAGCTGTAACGACCTCAAGTTTGGAAAACGGCTGCTCAAACGCTCTGGTTTTGCCGTGTAGCAAAGAGCCATAGTGACGTGCTCCCTCGTCTCGGAGTCAACCTTGAACCATCTCCGGCACACCAAAGAAGCTGAATCGCGATCTTTCGGGTCGGTTATGTAGGGCATGACTAGCTCGATGACGTCATCAACGGTCGTGAAGTAGCTCAATTTACACTTCTTGATATCTGGCTCCTCCTCCATCAGAATATCAAATCCGTCAAATTTGAAAAATCCCCCTCCCGCCGGCAAGATCCAAAAAGAGAAGAAAGAAACAGAGATCTCCCAAGAGGGAAGGAAGAAGAAGAAGAAGGAGGATGAGAGTGAAGGAGACACGCGTGCGAAGAAGAAGGTAAGAGAGGAATCTTGACAACGTTAGGAGATCAAGTGGGGAGACAATATTAAATATATATATTTTTGACGGTGGAGATGCGATCGTCTCCGAGTCTTGAAATGGTTTTTCTTCACCATCATCATCGTGCATTGGCTAGATCTCTCTCTCACTACACGACAATTTAACCAGAATAATTAACCAATCAGCTCTCATTTATATTCGCTGTCCCATTAATTTAATTGTATTTTCATATATATAATACTTCCGAATTTCTTGAAATAATAATATCCACGAACTTTTTTTTAACACAAAAGGTGCTTAAAATTTTATAATTTGTCTAACGGTTTTCGATAAAACGTGGGTTTTACAAAAAAAAAAAATTATTTGCTTGCGCGAACTTATGGTTTTGAACTTGAACATGTGAGCCATTGGCTCATTGAGGATAAAATTAAATTACTTTATAGATCTCAGATTAATTAGAAATTTTGGTTCTTATGGGGATTATTAGCGTTATCTCTAAGCGAAAAAAAGTCATAATCGAATTAAATTATCTAAAACGCAGAACATTTTGGAGTTTAAATAAACATACTATTATAATAATATCCCACACAAAGATTTATATCATTATTTCTTCTTCTTTGGTTCTCCTTCTTCAGCATACTCCTTGAGTAGTGCATCCACGTCTTTCCAGAATAAACCCTCCACAAGAACTCCATCTTTCGTGAACCTGCATAACAAATACACACGCGGTAACAATTAAAACGAGGCAAGAGTTTATGATGCGCCCTGAGTGTAAGAAAAATGCAGAGATGGAGAGAGAGAGAGAGAGAGAGACCATTGGGTGACACTTTTGGTGAAATGGACTGATTTTCCAGCTGAGATTGATTTAGGATCCGCACTATCGATTGTGAGAGTGTACTGATCGGAGAATCTTGGCAGCTTTGATGATACAACCAAGCCAGTGCTTGTGAATGACCCCTGTGTATTAACCACCCGGTTTTAAGATTCTTTTCGAAATAGAGTAGGTACCAAATGATGAGCTTGAGAAAAACATGTCTGAGCCATGGCAAATCAAATTGAAAGTGTATATGTATACTAATTAGCCAGAGAACATTAGAATCTCTTATCTGTTTTGATATTACAAAATGAAGTTATTATATCTAATTTTAAATGGTTTCAGAAGTAGAAAATGTAGGAACTCTTTCTACTGCATATTCTAGACCTAACCAGTGAGTACATTAATGAGATATTAGGGAAAATCTCAACCACTCAATCTAATGAGAATGAGAAGAAAACATAACCTCACTAGATTTCATAATCATCCAATTCACTTAGCAAGAACAATCATGTTTCCAGAGGAACAAGGCAGCAAAACAAATATCAAACACTAAACGATACAAGAAATGCCACCATTCATTCATACTCGCCAAGTCTTTATCTAATCATACAAAACATTGAAATTGAAGCTGAGTTTTTTCCTAACACGAAGATGCTCTAAGATACCAAAGCACAGCCTTAACATGTCAAGCTAGAAGAAGCACGAAAAAGAGAAAGAATGCAGAATAAGGTGAACAGAGGAAGCGTGTACAATATGCAAACACAACCTTTAACATGTCAAGCTAGAAGAAGCACGAAAGGAAGTATGTACATAATGTATTCCAACCGAACATTTGCAGACCACACAAACTATCGAAAATCACTTGGCAATGAAATATATTTTCTCAGTAACAGAGAACAAACCTCAGGGGGATAAGTGAACAAGATCGCATTCTTCTCCTTAGTGTAGAGAATCAGCTGCAACACACCATTCAACACTACATACGTGCCACATAGTCAAGGAACCAAACATCTTTAAGCAAGATTCTATGATCATAAATTTAGATAACAATAATTGCTTTTGCAAAATCTAATGGTGAACAACACAAAGAAAGCAAAAGCATCAAGCGAAATTCGAAGCAATAACAACGGAGAAAAAAAGGATATAATGCAATGCATCCAATCAAAAAGTCTCTGTTCTCTGGAAATTTCTTGTTGTAGAACTGAGCAACAAGAGCAACCACGATGATAACAGTTCCTAAAATCAATTTCAAGTTACTCAACCTCACATCCTCCTTGTAACCACGGCTCGTAACGATCTACACATCAATCAAAACGAATTCACAGATCTGAGGATATGGAGAAATCGAATGAAAAAATCTGCGAAACTGTTTGTTTTTTTGGCTTACATCGGAGACGGACTCGTCGAGGATGTGCTTGAGGGAGTTATGGTCCAAGAGATTAGCCTTCTTAACATTCTTGTTCTTCGATTCTTCCTTCTTCTCTTCCATTTTCGTACAGATCGGAACCAGAAAATCACCAGATCTCTATTTGGGTTCTCTAGGAGGAAGAAGACGATATATGGATGCAGCAGCTAAGAAGACGTTTCAGTCAAAAATGGCTTAATACGACGTCGTTTTAGGTATGAGATTATATTGGGCCTTAATGGGCTTCTGAAGTATTTTGTCTTTTTTCTTTATAAGTCAACTATAAGATTTTTTTTTTGGTCACGAAGTCAACTATAAGATTAAAACCAGTTTTGTTAACTAATTAAACTCTTTGATCATATACATTTGACTAATTAAACTCTTGATATTATTGTCGATTTTTTAATCTCCAGGAATTGCTAGTATTTCTTTAAAATCTCTCCCATATGTACTACATGGTTTCAAGTTTGTCTTTCGATTTTTGTTTAAACTGGTGTCGAGTTTTGGGGATTTGTACATTTAAATTCACCGGCTTTTGATTCAGGAAAGATTGTTACTTATGTTGGTTCAGTGTTTCTATTCAATGTAATTTCCAATAATTTTGTGATGATAATATTTTCCGTGAAAAAAGAAAAACTAGTGATACAGAACCGTCTAATCCAGTAATTTTGTAGAAAAAACAAATAATCACCCGAAAATGCACGGCGGGGTGCTATTTACAATAATGTTGAAAATTAATGAATAAATTATTGGAAAAAAAAATACTCATTTGATTTATGTCTTCAATCTTATTTATAAATTCTAGCTAGTTTTGTATTGTTTGAAACTTTTAATCTATTGATTTTGTGTTTTCAATGTAACGCAGCAACAATGTTACACAAGGAGTACAAACCCTTTATGGTTTGTTTTTTGTCCTATGTTATGCAATGTTTGGTTTGAAGATGAGACTTTTGAACCCTCGTTTAAAGGGGGCAAGGAAGAATATTTGGCCACATAAGCTATAGATCCTTTTATATTTCTATGTAAAGCAATTATTTATCTTAATTTTGTAGGGGGAGCTACCTCCTCTAATGCTATATTAGATTCATCACTGGTTGTAGTTCTGAGTTTAGCCACAGTCCCAAGAACATAAACACAAGCTTAACACATGAAGGTAAAAGACATCTTCAAACTTATATAAACACAAGCCTATCCATGCTTGCTTTCACATCATTTATTCAAAACAAGATATTGATAGATAATCATGACCGATACAAGCTTAAAAGATGAAGGTAAAAGACATCTTTATAAGATAATATTATAGGCAATTGCATACTTTCACATCATTTATTCAAAATAAGATATAATTATTGAAAATATAGTCAAAATTTATCAGTTAAGAATGTGCTTTCACATCATGCTTTCACTATGGCTCGGGTTGTTGCTTGGAATCCATCATCTCCAACGAACTGTGTTCTCTGCGATCATTCTCTAGAAACAAGAGAACACTTGTTTTTCTATTGTCCCTTCTCTACCGAATTATGGGAAGCCATAGCCGAAGGTCTGCTGGGCATCGCTTTTCAACTTGCTGGAACACTCTACTGACCTTCCTCCTTACGGATCATCACGACAAACTTCAACTGTTCTTATTTCGTTTAGTTTTTCAAAGTTGTCTCTATCACGTTTGGAGAGAAAGAAACCAACGACAAATTGTTACAGAACAAGTTGCATGTGATTCTTTCTCTTGGAGACCACAAGTATGAAGGCAGCCTCACCCATTGGTTTGGCACTCGTTAAGCACTCTCTTTTTGTTAATTGTTATAGTCTTTGTCTTCTTCTTTCAAACTTCAAACCCTCTCAAATGCTTGTAAAGTTTTTCTTTTTTAATACAATTTTACATTCCAACAAAAAAAATCCCCTATATATTAATCGGGAAGTAGTTTAAATTGTTATAATTTCATTGGTCAGAATTTTTTTAATATTTTTTAACCAAAAAACTCCCATAAAAAATATGGTAAAATATTCCAACAACAATAATGTTTCATCTTTTAAAGTTTTAAATTATTAACTTAACCATCAAAATATAATAACGTTTTTCTCATTTCAAAAATGTATATTAACAAATATCATCAAAACGAAAAACTCTATATTATTCACAAAAGTAATATATCTCTGTATTTTTTAAAAAGAAAATTTATTAACTCAACCACTATGATAGACTAATATGTTTTTTCTTATCTAAACCTAAAAACAAAATACTCAAATGATCTATCACCTAAAATAAGAAATGTAAACAAATTAAATTAGTGACAAAAATTATTATCATATTTAAGTTAATTTTTATACTCATCAATTTGATAATATCCTAATAAACAATTTATATAATCTAAACAAAATATCAAAAGATTTGAATTTTATTATTAGTAAGTAAGAATATGTTTTATTATTAAAAAAAACATAACATAATTTACATTTTATAAATATATTTTATAGTTTTTCTCGGTGTGGAAAGTCATCTAGTTATCGGTTAAAACACACAAAAAAGTATAACAATGAGGGTTTTTACAAAATGCTTCTTTTTATATGAAAAAATCGGGACAAAATAGTAAAATCCATTTTGAGGTGGTTTATAAATCCCTTTATAAATATAATTAATATGTGTTATTTGGTTATTGATTCATATTTTCCCAATAAATAAATAAATATTATATTATATTGTTAAATTTGGGAACGTATCCATAATTCAAGTATGACATGTTTTTTTTTAATAACCTATCTTATATATTAATTGAGGAGACGGAGAGAGAAAATGAGTGTAAAAATGATGATGTGTCGATCAAAGAGTAATTTAAGGGCTACATAATAAAAGTCTACCAATCAAAACATTTTAATTAATTTAATATGGCACAGTGAAAAACTCTATATAGTATTCTTATGTTAGAAATTTCATCCAATTATAGTATGACGTTTTAATATATAAAATACTATATAATATACTGTTACAAGAGTTTTATCTACCGTATAACACTATAACGATTAATCATTTAATTTGATGTAATTTAAATTATACATTTAAATTGCTTACAATTATCTAATTTAATATATATTTATGGTTAGTATTTATCTTTAAAAAAGTTTGAACTATGGTTGGTCTGGACATATATCATGAAAACTTATAACTTTGATTTTTTGGAATAAAATAAATCGGAATCGAATCGTCCACTGTTTGTCTCTCAACCGGTTTTTAATTTAATTTTGAAAATATATTAAAATAATAAAACTTAAAAATATTTAATGGATAAAAATGAAAAATTGGTTTGAAAACTGGCTTGAGCCTGAAATAATCAGGTTTTAATTAAAATTTGAAAACTGGCTTGAGCCTGAGATAATCTGAACCGTCCTCGAGTCGGTAAATGATCAATTTCTATATGGTCTCTATTAGCCCCACTCGAAATACATAGACCAAAAAAGATTGATACGAACCAAAAGCTTGAATGTTCAGCTCTACTTTTGTATTTAAAACATATTCAGGTATATTTTTATATTATACATAATCGTATATTTGTACCAGAGACATGATATTATATTAATATATGTTTTTTGTTCAAAAGCTTTCAAAATGTTAAACGTGTATTATATATAATTTATCATTCTATTAAAAATACCTATAGATATTTAATTTTCCGAAAAACTATATAATTCCGCGCTTGGCGCGGGACAAAAATCTAGTGTTTCTTTATTAATTAATAGTCATGAAATAAAGCATCTGAGATACAACTTGGTGGTAAAGAGAAGGATTCAAAACTAAGATTAGGTGGGAAAGGATGTTTTGCAAGTTTATCAGCAACACAGTTAGACTCTCGATGCACTCATACAACTGATGCCTTGTAAAGCTTTGTGAGCCAAACTCTAATGTCTCTCAAAAGGTTGCAATGGCGAAAAGAAAGTTCTGAGCCCTCTACAAGTTGGACTAACCTCTTATTGTCTCCTTCGAAGATGATACATGTATAGCCTTTTCCCCACATGTATTGGATTGCCATTAACAAAGCTTGGAGTTCGCTTTCCAGTGAATCAACACAGATACTACCTATAGTATGAGCTGAATTTAAATACACTCCACAATCATCCTTTACGATCCACCCCGCCGTAGCAGGTTATAGATGGCGATATGTCCCATCGAAATTGCATTTGACAAAACCTTGAATTGACCTTTGCATTGAACGCGTGTTCACTTGTAACTTTGGTTGAGCTTCAATCCACTCTTTGGCATCTCGTGTAGCCATCCGAACATCATCCAACCAACTACTCAGTTTATTTTGGAAAATCATCAAATTACCACTCTTCCTCCGCAAAGTCCATAACGGAAGTTGTTTATCCATAGTTGACATGTTTATATATGGTATGTACACTAAACAAACACTAAATATAAAGGCACGCCACGTTTTTGACTCTTACTAAATGTTATTTTTCTTCTATATACATATGACATATCTTTCCAATAAAATTATAACATAATGTACATTCGAAACAGATATCTGTATACATTTTTATTCTTCATTTTTAAAACGAATGTTTATATTTTTTGTACACTTATTTTTTAAATTTATCTTAATTTTCATATTATTTCCACTTTTGATCAATCATTACTCTCCCAATAAATTTATTTTTTTCTGTTTCTATCTTTTAAATGAATTTTTGTTTCAATTGCAATCCAAAGAATGATATTTTCAATTACATATAAAAGTTTTTAGTTGCAATCCAAAGAATGATATAGAACTTTTTAGTTACATTAGGAAATCATATAAAAGTTTGATAAGATAAAAAGGTTTTCATGGAGTCTTTTACCTATACGTCATTCGAAAACGTTTTCTCTGTTATACCATTGATCAATTCTAACATCGTTTTATATTGTGTGTAGCTAAAGAATGTCAAGAAAGGACTTGTTCGTACTGGTGGTAATGGGAGCATCATGTATTGGAGATAAAAACTACAACTACAAAGTGAGAGCTTGGACAAAAGAAGATGATCCAGTACAAGAAACAAAGATGGCCACAACTAACAAAGATCCTGAGTTCCGCAAGGTTTTGCATCTTCCTCAAAACAAACCTGCATCGTTTCTGAATCTCGAGTTGTATAGTGTTGATTTAACAGACACTAATCACAGATTCTTAATCGGGAAGGCAAATACAGTACTGCCTATGAAGACAAATGCTAATGAATACCGTAAGCTTAAACTCGAGAATTTGGACACTCGTGGTCATGTCGTAACCGTTGGTTATCTTGATGTGTATCTTACCCTTCAGACTAGTTAAGGCTAAAACAAATCTGTTGTTCTTGTCTCTAGTTTGTAAATATTGATAAATAATGGTTTTAATCTCATGTTCGTTTAAACCTAATTAATAGTATATTAAAAGCATGCATATTTATGAGTTATTTTTTTTAGTCTTTCTTAATTTTCGATAAATCTAACTATATAACTTTATGATAAAACATTTTGAAAGTAATCATTCAAATGTAAGATAAATGTGTAACATTTTTTGGAGGGTCAACTTACATAGTTACGTTACAACTTAGCACAATAATATTACATCGTTAAGCTCTTGAGAAAACGACAAAACAAAAGAAAAAAAGTTCTTGAGAAAAAAAAAAAGGGAAACCGTTACGTTATTTCATTAACTCCGTTAATTTTTCGACACGTATCGCATAAATTCGCCGTCGGATTCAATCCCAGCCATCGTTTCCGGCGATAAGACGACCTCTAAATCGACGGTTCCGTTTCCTTCCCTCCCCGGAAACGCCGAGATTTTTCCGTCGAATTTGTTCGACCGTCCGCTTCTGACAGCCACCGGCCGTCCCCAACCAAAATCGTTGTCGTACATCGGGAATCTCGGCGAGCTTCCCATCGTGATCGACGCTCCGTCTAAATTCCCGAGAGGAAAACACCGTGGATTCGCCTCCCAATCTGCCACCGCGCTTCGAATTCTCCCGTCTTGGTGAGCCGCGACGCTCTGGTTGAGCTGATCAGCGGACCATCGGAGATCTCGAGACAGAACCTCTCCCGCCGTCGCGAAAGTCGGAACGCTCTGGATCGCGTTTCCGAAATACTCCGGATCCAATTTCGGATTCAGACGGTGGCGAACGTTGACGGCCATACGAAACGTCGTCATTTTAGAGCTCGGAAGCTTCCTTGCTCGAGTGATCGCACGCCATAGCAAAGCGCAGAGAGATTGAAACGACGAGATCTCCACCGTAACCGTTTTGGAAACGACGTCGTTTCTCCCGAACAAACTCTCCAACATTTCCGTCAGTTTACCATTTTCTTTCCCGTTAAGTTTATCGTTGCTTTGCTTTCCCAACAACTCAACACCGTTAATGACGCCGTTATCAACCGTCCAAATTTTCTTCTTGTTCACAATAGCTTTCAGCTCCAGAATCGCCTCCCTGCTGAAACTAAAAATCCGTTCACGTAACGGCTCGTTCTCGTTAAAGGTCACCTTGGGCCCACCTTGAGGTACTTTGAGCACAGCCTGTGAGATTAGCACAGACTCCCGCGTAAAATCAGGCTGACGTGTCAAACTCTCAACGCCTCTAGAGACCTCAGCGAACGTATTGATGAAATTCCACAGCGATGTTCCGTCAGTCACGGCGTGGTTAACGGAACATCCGATGAAAACGCCGTCAGCCAATTCCGTCACTTGAACGGCGAGGATCGGTCTGTTATGTCCCTCGTAGCTCACCGCCCTGTCGTAAGAGAAAAACTCCTTGACGACGTCGGGAACGTCGATTCCGCCGATAACGTCACGGACGCTGACGGATTTCGCGGCGGCGGAAACGAAATCGGCGCCGGCGTCATTGCAGGAGAGGAAAACGTGGCCGTCTTGGGAGGTGGAGAGACGGCCGGCGAGAGGAGGGAAGTGAGAGAGGGTAAGAGAGAGAGAGTGTTTGAGGTGAGAGAGAAGTGAGTGTGGAGGAAGGTGGGGACTCGTAAAGAGACAACCTTTTTGGATGTAATGGCAAGAGAGCATAGGAAGATCGGAGACGGAGAGTTTTAGGTCAACAAGTGTTGACTTTTTGTCTGGAAACACTTTTGTTCTTGAGATTACAATTACAGAGTTCTCTAAAGAAGGCATTTTTTGTCTTCTTCTTCTTCTTTTTCTTCTCTTGTGTTTTCTTTTTTTATCTTTAGTAGCTCTCACAGATTGTGTGTGAGTGTTGATGATGAGAGGAAAAGATGGAAGAGAGGTCTATATATAGTGGAAGGTTAAGAGAGAGAAGACAAGAGAGGTTCATGAATCAGAATGCTGATGTGGATATCTTTAATTTCTTTGTTTTAATTATTAGTTTTGTGCTTATTAAGATAATGTATAGACTTTGTTCAACTTGGCGCCTCCTTCTTTGGAAAAGTGTTTTTTTTTTATTTCTGAATTTGCCTAATAATTTGATATGTTTCTTGTTTTGTTTTGTTTCTCTAAAAGGGGTGTTCATGCATGTAATGTAAATTCAGATTGTACGGTAAATTATAGTGGATAATAAACTATTTATCCTAGTGACGTGTTAACATTTTTGAGATAGAAAAAAATTTTGTTAAGATAAGGTCATTCAATCAATTGGTTATAGATTTCACTCAATATTTCTTCAATTTATTATGATCACCACTAGTTCTAATACCAAATTGAATTATAATTGCGTTTGTTGATATTTTCTTTCACAAAAAATCTTGTTTTCACATATTTTTTTAATAAATTGTTTAAGCGTCTCATGTGAGTAAAAATGTGTTGGACCAATAAAGAAAACTTATATTGTTATTTTGGACGGAACATATAAGGTTTAGAGCATTTACATAAAGCTATTTTGGAGTCTATTTTGTTCCAATATTTTATTATATAAAGCTGAACGCGTTCGACGTGAACGCGACATGTAAGCAAATTATAATTCACCGGATTTTGACACATGTCAATGTTTAATTTAGATCGTGACATGTGTCAATCTAGAAATAGAAATTAATATAAACTTTTCTATTATTGGTTATTTACTTCTTAAAAGATATAATTTAACAAAAAAGGAAAACTAACTTATTAAAAATTAAGTAAAAGGAAACGGTATAATCTTAAAAGAAAAGTTATAAAATACACGTAAATTCTATAATGTATAACACTGAAAATTATAATCTAATACATGTTTTTCAAAATAGTTTTTATATAATATAGAAAGTTGACTTTAAGTTTTAATTTTTGTACATCTTAATTTTTTACTGCAAATCATTATTAAAGAATTATCAAACATTTAAGAATAATTAAGGCTCGAAATATAAGTTTTTAAAAACGATTGATGTTTATTCAAATCATTTTTACGTAATAGAAAATATATAATTTATTTACGGACACTCTCTTCATTTGAAAACATTGTTATTTATAGTTTTCAGTAATCTAAGAAAATCTAAGAATTTTTTATTTGTGGTAAATATACAATAAATGAAAAACTAAACGTAGATTTTAATCTATAATTTAATACATATTTTTCATAATAGTTTTTATATAATATAGAAAGTTGACTTTAAGTTTTAATTTTTGTACAACTTAATATTTTACTTCGAATCATTATAAAAGAATTATCAAACATTAAAAATAATTAAGGCTCGAAATATAAGTTTTTATAAAAGGTTGATGTTTATTCAAATCATTTTTACGTAATATGAAATATATAATTTATTTAAGGACACTCTCTTTATTTAAAAATATATTTTTATTTATGATTTTTCAGTAATCTAAGACAATCTAAGAACTTTTTATTTATGGTAAATATACAATAAATGAAAAACTAAATGTAGATTTTTAATCTATGATTTATTTACACGAGTCAGCGGATGATTTAAAGAGGATTTAATCTAAACGTACAAACTAAAATTATGCATGTTATTAATTTTAGACACTAAATATTTTATTTTTACTCGCGTATCACGCAAGTACTTATTTAGTATTATTCTAAAATGGAGCAACCAATAGAATTCATTTAAAATCGAATAGCTCCATTTTTACTCTAATTATGGAGTAATCTCTAATTTTACTCTATTTTGAAAGTTAGAGTAAACTCTCCTAAATTGTTTTAAATTTTTTATTTTAGAATAAATTTTGAAGTTATGTTTAAGATGCGGTTAAAACATTTTGGATCCTACTAGTCAGGTTTTTAGACACTGATCTCAAGAGATCTCTCTATAAATTTCAACACTCCAATGAACAGAAACCAAAAGGATATGTACGAACGGCGAGGAACATGATTTAGAGATGGTAATAATTTAGGGCATAATACTATGACTTTTTTTTTATAACTTCAGAGTATAATACTATGACTTATTAGGCATATAACAAATTATGATATAGTATTTCCGGTGTATTGCTTCATATCAAAGAGAATATCTGAAGTGAAGAGAGAGGTATGCATTGGAATCTACAAATATTGGTATGAGTAAGTCTGTAAGATGAGATCCCCAAGTTTATTGCAGACTCTCGAGACTAGTGAATCCACGTGGCGTGAACTCACGCAGCTTCAAGAGTTACATGGCATACATGCAGAGGTCAGTGTGTGAGACACTGAGACGCAATAGGAAACCAAAGAGTATGGTCGGATCAAAATCTAAGCAGATTAAAACAAACATGTAACAGACGAGTTACATACTTAGACTTATCTGCGTCATTGACGATTGTTTTGTGAATCATTGTAAAATCCAAACGAAACGTTTTTGTGTTATAATTTTATAAAAAAAAAGTTTGTGGCTGGTTACTACAAACAAGTATGTATGTGGTGGAACTTAAAACCCTCATACGGAAGGAAAGTTATAATAAAGCTTTACACCAAAAGAAAAAAAGAGTTGTTTACAGCATCAAACCTGACAGCTAAAAACAGCCTGAGACCTTTTAACAAAAACATATCTCAAAGGCCAGAAATAAAATAAGAACAACAACCTTTCTCATTTTCAAAAACGTGTTCAAGTCAAGAAGGATAACTTGTAGCTACACAAGATTGCATTATGTCATCCTTTGAAATACTATGAGCAATGAGAAAAGCTCCTCTATTACCTTTTTTATGTTCCAGAATGAATTTTCGTTCCAAAAAATTATTTAAGATATTAAGAATCATCCCCATCTGATAGCTCAAAACATGTCATTCCTTAGGCTTTTAAACTGCTTTTACCGGGTCTGAGTCTTCCACTGCAAAGATGATATTGGTTTGCTTTGGGCTTAACATACTTTCCATGGACCAAACACATGCCTGAAAATAAGCCTCCTGTTTTGATATGGTATTCGGAAAAGCACATCTGCTATGCATTAACACATAATATCAGTGATTCCTAAGCACCCAAGAAGCACCTCCTAAGTTTCTAGATTTTGACCAATCAAAACCAATGTTGCATTTTAAGCTCGATTCTGAAGGAGTCTTTCATTGAAGCGCACGAGACTGACTTGGTTTGACCTTAGCTTCCTCTGTTCTTTTCTTTGTTTGCGCCAGAAACCAAAGTTCAGCCTCAGCCTTAGCCTTGGCAACTACTTCTGGAGGAGAGTGATTGCAGCCTTCAAAACATAGCATAAGCCACGGGAAATATCTCCTAGCCTCAATGTCACAATCATGATTCTTAGCCTTGTTTAGCAGGTGAAAAAAAATTTGGCATATATTAAACTATTCAGAAAACCTCCTTCAGGCCATGGAAAGCCTGACAATGCTCATACCTGTCTTGCCAAGGGACAATTGAATAGGACATGGTTGACATCTTATCCTTCTTGCCCATAAGGCTGGCAAATATTTTCAACTTTCATACTTCATAAGGCAGTACAACAGTCACAGGAAATACATCATTTAGAGCTTTCCACATGAAGTTCTGGATCTTTGGTGTAGTAAGCACTTTCCATACCTGAGCTTTGAGGTTATTCAATGAGGGTTGGAGGGTTGCTTCCTGAATCAGTTGTCTCTTGTTTTCATTATGGGCCGTCCAATAACCAGATTTAACAAAATAATTGTCTGACTTGTTATGGATCCAAATCCAGAAATCATTCTTAGTCAACACTGACCTTTGCTTGAGAATAAGGCCCACATCCTGCTGAAAAAACAATTGAGCCAGGATGCCTGGATCCCATATTTTAGTTTGCCTATTAATAAGCTGTGACACTATAAGGTCCATGTTAACCTCAAAGTTCTTTAGCAGCGGCGTCCTCATACCTTGGTTGAAATTAACATGATTTGGATCAAAAATCCAGAGGGTGGACCAAACTAAAACAAATTCCCCATTACCTATTTTCAATCTCAGGCATTTGGACAGGAGATTCTTTCCTGCTATGAAACTTCTCCAAGCATAAGATGATTTGGACACTATATCTGCCTGCAAGAAGTTATGATCTAGAAAGTATTTACTTTTAAGAAAGGAAGTACAAAGACTATCCGGAGCTTGCAACATGCGCCAAGCCTGTTTAGCAAGTAAGACAAGATTGAAATTTTTTATATCTCTAAACCCCATACCACCTTGATCCTTGGACATGCATAACTTCTCCCACCTTAGCGAATGAATATTTCTTTTATTCTCCTTACAACTCCACCAAAAATTAAACATAGCAGAGGTTAAAGATTGGCATGTTGCTTTTGATAAAAGGAAGACTGACATGGCATAGACAGGCATGGCTAAGGCTACTGCTTTGAGCATGATCTCTTTGCCTCCTCGTGACAGTTTCTGAGCAAACCAACCTGTGAGTCTAGCTTTTAACTTTTCATGAATATAGGCCAGCATCTCTACCTTTGAACCACTAAAACATTCAGGCAGTCCTAGATACGTTCCTGCTCCTCCCTCTTTCATTATACCCCAAATCTCCTTTAATCTCGTTTGTTTTCCTAAATCCACAGTTGCACCAAAAGTGATGGAAGACTTTTGTGCATTGATCACCTGACCCGTAGCTCTCCCATACAACTCAAGAATGCTTTTTAGATAAACACTTTGCTCCTCTTCAGCTTTGCAGATGAATAAGCTATCATCTGCAAAGAGAAGATGATGGATGAAAGGACCATTAGTCTGGAAACTCATATCTTCAATAGCTCTTTCCTCATGAGCTTTCTTGAGTTGATGAATAAACCCTTCCGTGCAAAGAACGAAAAGAATGGGAGACAGTGGGTCTTCCTATCTAAGACCTCTTTAGGGAGACATTCTACCATGAGGCTGGTCATTGAGTAACACCGAGTAAGTCACTATCTCCACACAAGCTATTATCCAGGTGATCCATGTAGGATGAAAACCTAAAGCCACCAACAAATGCCTGAGGTACAACCACTCTACTCTGTCATAAGCCTTCACCATATCAGACTTTACTACAATGAATTCCTTTGAGATTAAATAATGAGTTCTCAAACTATGCACTACCTCATGTGCAATAGTTATGTTGTCTAATATGTTGCGATCAGCCACAAAGGCTGATTGAGTTGGAGAGATCAACTCCTCTAGAAATGGCTGAAGTCTCTTAACCAAAATCTTGGATATACATTTATAAGTCACAGAACACAAGCTTATAGGTCTCAAATTTGTCATATATTGAGGATCTTTGACCTTAGAAAGGAGACAAAGTTGTGTATAATTATATTCCTTTGGAAGATGACCACTAACAAAGAATTCATTTACTTCCTTTGTGACTTGACGGCCTATGATGTCCCAATAGTGCTGGAAAAAGAGTCCACTCATTCCATCAGCACTTGGGGCACTAGAGGGTTTGATAGCAAAGACAACATCCTTTACTTCTAAGTCTGTGACCATCTTTGTTAATTGTACATTCATCCTCTCAGTAACTTTTGGTGCAAAACCTTGAAAAATTTCTTCAAAATTACCCGGTGAAGACGAGGTATACAGCCTGGTGAAGTAGGAAACAACTACATGCGCTTTAGCAGCCTCTGATCTTTGAATATTTCCTTGATCATCAATCAATTTACTGATGTGATTCTTGGGTCTGGTGGCTTTGACTGCAACTTGGAAATATTTGGTATTATAGTCTCCCTCTTTTAACCATGATTCTCTACTTCTCTGCTTCCAAAAACATTCTTCCTCTCTATATGTCTCCACTAGCTTCTTTTTTAAGGTTCTGATGTTATTAAAACATGGGAAGGAGCATGACTGTTTTGTTTCAAGGGATTTTTGGAGGTGTATCATCTTCTCTCTAGCATTGAGACTGTTCTTTTTCTTCCACTTGCTCAGTTCTCTCCTTACCTCCCTGATTCTTCCAGACACATTCTCATTATTCTTCTCTGCTCCATATGTCCAAGCTTTGAGGATTGATTCTCTAACATTTGGCTTTAACAAAAACCTCTTATCAATCTGAAGTTACCTCTATAAGTCTCTAGAGAAGAGATCAAGTTCACCAAAACCGACCTATGATTAGATCCTCTTTTCTCCAAAAAACATTGATTTGAAACTGGGAAAGAATTAAACCAAGCTTGATTTCCAAAGCATCTATCCAATTTGAACTAAATCCATTGATGGTGTCTCATACCACCCCATGTAAAGCTATCTCCCTAACTTGGAAGTTTTTTCAAACCACAAGCTCTTATCATATCTCCAAAAGGTTGAAAGGCTTTATCATTCTTGATAGGACCACCTGACTTTTCACCATTTTGTGAAATGTCATTAAAATCACCTAGAACACACCAGCAATCCTTCCTACCAACTCCAATTCTAGACATTCTCTCCCAAAACTTTGGTCTATCAGCCACAACACGAGGACCATACATAAAAGACACAAATATTATATAATTTTGAAAGAGAATTTTACAATCAAACAGGTTCTTATCCACATAAAGGATCTCCACTTCCTTTTACAAAACAAAGCTAGGCCACCACTCCTTCCTACTGGATTTACAGTGTGGACTCTATCATACCCTAGCCATTCCTGGAGATCTACCAAAAAATTCCTAGGATTCTTAGTTGTTACTAAGAACAAAATTTCAGGAAAATGCGTGTATCGCATTTCCTTAAGCCTTGGAATCATCAGATCATCGTATTTTCCAACTCCCTGGCAATTCCAGCTTATGAGACTCATTGAGACCTCGGTGATCTCATAAAAGGGATCATTGTAATAGCACACCTCTTCGCACTAGATTGATGCCCTTCAACCTCTTCTGCAGGCTTTCTTTTCTCTGGACCAGACTCTTGCCTAACATTCTCCATTGTGTTCCATCATTTGAGCCACCTTCCCCTTGACTTTGTCTCAACCTTATATATTTAGCAGGTCTTTTCCTCTGCCCTTTTGCCTTCTTTCCAACCCCGGAAGTTCCAGCTCCCAATGGGTTAGGATCAATAACCGTAGAGTTGTTGAAGGAGGGCATTTGCTCAATATGAAGTTTTGGTTTGGTAGAGACATTGATAGGATACTCCAGCCTTGTGAAAACAGAGTGTTGATTAGCTGCTTTAAAGGAAGTTGCTAGGAACTTTGGCTCTGCTTCTTCTGTAGGCCACTGCTTAAGTGAGAAGTGCTTCTGGTTAAATTCAAAGATGAGACCTTTTCCTTTTTCGGTATCTTGAATGATGAGGGGCGGCTATTCAAGTCTAAGCAGTGTCTTTTGACCCATGGGATCATTACCAAGATTCTTGACTGATGACTTCACTCTTTCTTCCCTAATTATCCTCTCAGGACCATTTGCTGCCAATAGATACTGTCTCATTCCTTCTAGCACTTCCTCAGCAATTCTTGGTCTGCATGTTTCCGCATTCACACCAACCTGCCCTTCCTCTAAAACTCCATATAAAGGATCAGTCTCTTTTAGGGAATTGGAAGGTTCAGCTGAACTATTATCATTCCTAGTTTGAGCATCAGGGGCTTTAGCTGGGTTAGCTTGCTGAACCATAGGGCATTTACTCTGTTCATGTGTAAGCCTCTGGCACACAAAGCATCTCTTTTGAATCCTTTCATAAGAGTATAAAATCTTAACTATGGTACCATTTGGGAGGTTAATAAGCTTGAAGTGTCTCAGAGGTTTAGATGTATCCAGGCTTACTTGAACCCTTACATATTCTTTGTTCTGAGACTTATTGGGATCAAAAGGAACCACTATGACTTTGCCAGCGAACTCCCCAAGAGTTGTGAGGGCTTCCGGTGTGTAGTGATTAACAGGGATATTGCGCATCTGAACCCACACCGATATGAATTTCAGATAATCTTTAGGAGGATTTGGAACCCACTTGTCTATGGCTAGAGCCCACTGGTTGTAGGTATGTACATCTTTACTCAGGATTCTCTCTAAATCATGTTCATAATCAAAGATAAACTGAAATCTTTCCTTTGTTAAAGCTACTCCTCGTACCTTGTCATAGATTTGCCATTTCCTTGGCATATCAAGTATGAGGCTAGACATATTCTGGCACTCAGGGTTAAGAAGACGACCTACTAAACTTCTCTCATTTCTTTCCGTAGAGTAAAACTCCGGCCGATCTAGGAGGTTGTATGGTTCATCATCTTCTTCAATGGACATAGCGAGGAGAGCTTTATCAAGCTCCATCGTCATCGAACACCTGATGAAATAGGGTGAGAATACAAGCTGATTCTTTCTGGGATTTGGTTTTGAAACTGCTAGTTGTTCTTCAGAAATGACCAAAAAGCTACTTTTAGATCTAAAGAACTGAGATATTTCCCTTAAAAATGTGTTTTTGTTTGAATGAAAAGACAAGAAAAACTCTAATCCTTCAATAGAGAGACTCTGATTGAATTAGAGAGTTTAGAACCAAAAAAAGGGAGCTAGAAAGATGCATCCATCAAGTGACGTATTTGCTTTCAAGTGAACAATTTTATTTAAAGATTTTGATTTTATGGACCAGTAAAAAATACATTGTAATTTAATTGATATCCACAAAAAAGTGAAATTTTATGATTCTAATTAGATTGAAAGGTAAACTAAACTATTATATTGTTACAACTACTTGGGCTATACCGTTTTTTGAAGTTGTAGGAGAAGTAAGCAAGTACATATGGAGAGCCAAATGTTATTTTTCCAAGTGACTTAATTTTTTTGATGTAACTGTAAAAGAGCACAGTCGTTGAGCACATTTACGGAGTGCGGGATTCGTATATTCCCTGCAATACGGTTTTTTAATGGGATTAGAATTCCAAATTATGTCGATTTAGAAATTCAAATTTTTTTGGAGCTATAAATACAAGGTTTAAAAGTTTGTAAATACTATTCATACTATTAAGACCCCATTTGTTTCCTCATTCAGCAAGTTCATCCAAATAATTCATTCAGATGATTCATTTGGATGGATCATCTGAATGATATTCGTTTCATTTTTGTCCGCTCATCTAGATGATTCATTTGGATGATTCATTTGGATGCTCTGTTCGTTTGCTCATCCAGATGGATCATCTAAATGATTGTAATAATTAAAAAACTAAAATACCCTTGTTTTAATATAACCATAAAAGACTAAAATACCCTTGTTTTTTAGTTTTGGCGGGAATTACGATATTGTGGTTTATAAGAAAAAAATGTAATTTTGCGGTTTTGGCAGGAAAACGTGTTTTGCGGTTTTGGCGGGAAAATATGATTTTACGGTTTTAGCGGGAGAATGTGATTTTGCGGTTTAGGCGAGAAAATACGATTTTACGGTTTTTTGCGGGAAAAATGTGATTTTACAGTTTTGGCGGGAAAATGTGATTTTGCAGTTTTGGCGGGAAAAAGTGATTTTGCAGTTTTGACGCGAAAATTTGATTTTACGGTTTTCACTGAAATATATGATTTTACGGTTTTGGCAGAAAAACGTGATTTTGCGATTTTGGCAGAAAATTGTGATTTTGCGGTTTAGGCGAGAAAATATGATTTCACGGTTTTGGCGAGAAAACGTAATTTTACTGTTTAGAGGGGAAAACGTGATTTTTTAGTTTTGGCGGGAAAACGTGGTTTTACGGTTTTGGCGTGAAAACGTGATTTTGCTGTTTTGGCGGAAAAATGTGATTTTGTGGTTTTTGGCTGGAAAATGTGATTTTGCGGTTTTGACGGAAAAATGTGATTTTGCGGTTTTAGCTGGGAAAAGTAATTTTGCGGTTTTGGGGGCAAAACGTAATTATACGGTTTTGGCGGAAAAACGTGATTTTACGGTTTTGGCGTGAAAACGTGATTTTGCAGTTTTAGCGGGAAAATGTGATTTTGTGGTTTAGGCGAAAAAATGTGATTTTGCGATTTTGCCGGGAAAATGTGATTTTTGCGATTTTGACGGAAAAATATGATTTTGCGGTTTTAGCGGGAAAATACGATTTTACGGTTTTGGCGGAAAAATGTGATTTTGCCGTTTTGGCGGGAAAATGCGATTTTACGATTTTGGCAGGAAAATACGATCTTGCAGTTTTGGCGGCAAAATGTGATTTTGCGGTTTTGGTGAAAAAAATGCGATTTTACGATTTTGGCGAGAATGTGATTTTGCGGTTTTTAAGGAAAAATATGATTTTGTGTTTTTGGTTGAAAAATGTAATTTTGGGTATGTGATTTAAGGTTTGACTCTAATTTTTCATTTTGTTTGGGGGTATTTTAGTCTTTTTATGTGTTTGGATGGATCATCTCCATTCAAATGATCCGATTAGGATCATCTCCGTTCAAATGATCCGATTAGAATCATCCAGATTTTTTGAAAATTTGTGTGTATTTTACAAAGTCATTCAGATGATCCATCTGGATGTGTTCATCCAGATGGATCATTTGAATGAGGACACGAACAAGTCCTAACAAAAAAAAACTCTAAGAGGGATGTATTGGATTAAGTATTTGATGGGATTTGATTTTTAATGAGTTTTTAGAAGATTTTGATATATTAGGGAAGTAGTTGTGATTTTTTATAGAAATTCTCTGCAATTCCACTTAAAACCATGTGATTTGAAGTGATTTGAGTCTTTGTATTTTTAACAAAGAAATTCCACTAAAACACCTTAAATCACTTAAAATCCATTAGTTAAAATATTACCAATAACAGTGAATTTGAAGATACATTTTAAAATCACCATTTCAATAACAATTAATTGTATAAGACTTTTTAAAATTCTTGTTTCAATAACATGTGATTTCATATTTTAATACAAATCACCTCAAATCCCTATTTGAATACACCCCCCTAAGCTCTTTCGTTTTTTCCTAAATTTTAACTCGTGTTTTTACAACAAGAACCATTGGTTAAAACGAAAGCTATTAGTTTATGATATCTTAAGTCTTGTGTGAAATGTATATATAATTATTTTTACCACAAAAAGAAAGATATCTATCAACTTTTTTAACATAGTAGTTATCATTCCCGTTAACAAAGATATCATATAGCGACATATCAATATTCACTATCTATCAAAATCTGGTTTTTGATGTATTTGAGGTAGGAGTTGGAAGATGGGAATTGCATAAATCTTTGACCATATGAGAGCTAAGATTCTCAAATCCAAAAGATTTTATGTGTATAAAGATTCATAAAAATTTTAAAAACCTTCGAAATCCGAGAGATATGCATGGGGTATGCGAACAAAGAAGACTTGTAACGCACTTCTTCCGTAGCAATAGCATCATATGTCTTACATGATTTTACATAAAACAATTTAAAAAAATTTAAAGATCAATTAAACCATAAATAATATAAAACTGTTATCATCCAAGTCATAAAAATGAAGATGATTAGCAAGTGTGCTTAATTAAAAACACTATAAATCACTCTGTTAATGGGTTGTCATTCCTAAAATCCCGAGGAAAGTCGGCGTAAAGAATCTCATATTCAACTGATACAGTCTAGTACCAACAGCTTTGGCCACTGTCACAACACTTCAAGATGTCATTATTTTATTAATTAAAAAGCTTATAAGAGATTTAAAATAATACTAATCATCTATATAGCTTATGTTTAAACTAACTTTGACATAAAGTGTCGGTTTCTACAATTATTACACGAAGATTCTCACTAACCGTCAATTTCGGTTTTGTCGGCGTCTTGAGATTTTTATAGTATTGTTATTTAACAAGCTGCCACTGGAAGTGATCTGGTGCGATGCAAGCAACGAGAGTTGAAAACGCACACACTTCTCTTTGACCGTTGGATTGGGACTTCGGGGTCTGTTTATTTTCATCGGACGGTTTGTTTGCGTTGCGATAATTTGATTACCAACGTAACACATGAGGACATAACACACATGTGTTTTGACTCGGAACGTTCTTGACGATTATTGACGCATCCCATATTATCTAATCGGATATAAAAAAGATCTTGATATGATTTTGAGAAATACCTCAACTTCTTATTTTTATGTCCTGATATATAAATATATTCACTTGAAAATATCTCCCTTCATCAAAAATAAGATTTTACATAACTTCGCAAAAATATTTTTAGTCAAATGTGATCTACTATTCATCTTTACAGTTTTTAACGGAATTTCAGAATCAAGCAATTGTATTGGCATTCATCTTATTAAAAGTTTAAAACAGAAATACTATTATTAAAATAACCTTCGAATATTAGTGCCATTGTATTTAAATTGTGATACTTAATTTATTAAAATATTATATTACTGTTATCCTAATATATATATATATAGTTCTATTTAGTTAAAAAAGACACGATATTTATTTAAAATTAATATCTTCATTTTTCACCAAAAAGTTAATTTTTTTTTCAAATTTAAAGTAAAAGCATAAATTTTTTTAAATAGTTATATTACAAGATTAATATTTTCAAAATAAAATTTGTTACAAAATACAAAAAAATTATAAAGCAATAAATTTAAGATAACCTACAAAATTTATAAAATAATTTATATAATTTTTAAAAATTTAAGTTTGGCCATATGATATTTAGAAGAAAAAATACCCCAACGAATTTTGTTTCGCGATATTTCGAGTATCTGGTTTTTTCCGAACTGAATCGAATCCATACAGGTTTCCAAAACATCTGAAAATTTTGAAAATTTTGTACCTACACTTGAACTCAAAATAACTAAAAAATTTAAAAATTATGAACTTAAATTTGAACTCGAAATTTGAAATAACCAAAGATTTGGAATCCGATATTCCAAAAATCTAAATATAATCAATAATAAATTAAATACATAAAAATTAAAAAACATTTGTGCAGTGGCACAGATCAAACTCTAGTGCATATTAAATTGTTTGATTATAGATCAAACCATATTTGATGGATCGGATATTATCGATCTAACTGATTGGTATATTAATTTTTGGTGGTACTATAACCATCTCATTTTATTTAAGGTAACTGCTTTTCTAATAATTTCATAATATGGATGTCATGGAAAAATGCTAAGTTGAGAAATATTATCAACACCGCAAATTAGTATTTTTTTAAATCTCTAGTTAGAGCCATAATCAATCAGGGTTATAATAAAAACCACAATCAATCAAGCCTTATTTAATATTAGCATAAAAATATGCAACTACTTTACAAAATTGTGTATCATTTCGCCCTTTGGAAACACAAAGGAATTTTCTTGAATTATGAATGCAAAAAGTAATTTAATTGCTACTCAAATGTTTAGTTTAGTTGTAGGATGACAGAAAAAAATATAGTTTGTTTGTTAGATCAATTTATCTAATATTGCTAGATTAAGAGTTGAAGCTTTGAGATGTACCACGTGTATGACAGGTTGATAGTTCAAGCGAAGCTTTTACTTTCTGAACGTGGAATGTATTTGTATTATATTTAAATAATCAAATTAAGATATGCTCTACGAAATTGTGTAAATTTCAGTAAAATATAATATATATGGCTGATAGATGATTTAACTAATTTATATACAACAAGTGGATTCATGCAAACCAGTGTGACAGTTTAGAACCAGCCATGCATATGAGAAGTTTCGATCCATTAATTTCTGACAGATTAAATCATATGAATATTAGTTAGTATAATGTTTTGGGCAAATAGCTAAACAAATAACCCGAAAATTAAAAGATGGGTCCATAAAACCATGATTTGTTTTCAACAAGTTTTTTTTGAAGAAAAAATTAAAAAATTAAAGTAGCAAGTAAATATAAATTTAATTTGCTACATTTTTGCATGTTTACATTTTCTAGATATCGAGAAAACGGTAAGAGCATAGTAGCTTTGGCGAATGCTCCTTAACTCGCGGCAACTTAGATAGACAAACAATCGAGAATCAATTTTTTTTTTATAAAAGGCGAATTATATTATCAAAATTAACTTACAATTTTACAAAAACATACGCTTATACATCAGAGGCTTTACAAAAACTTACAAGCTTGATTAGTAATAGCCTATACTAAAGAGGAAGCCATTTAATCAGAAGACCTTTTCATCTTTTTTTGGACCCATTAACCAACAAAATGTCTCTTATGTTCCTATCCAATCTTTTGAAGATAGTTTCAGCGTATGTAGAAATACTTTGTGCACTCGGTGATTTTTTTCTCTCCATAACCAATGTATCACAGCTTGTACTAGCCAACACTTTAGTCTAGTTGATGTTCCTTGAGTTCTCCCTCCCATCCACATAATCATTGTTTGCTAGGAAGAGAAGATACACGAAGTTTGTCTCAATCTAGGTATAATTTTAGCCCAAATTTGCTCTGTGATCGAGCAATGAAGGAACATGTGACTTCTACTTTCAGCTTCAACATTGCAGAGAACGCAGACTGTGTCAACACTTAGACTCCAAGAACTCATTCGTGATTTCAATGGCATCCTATCAAGATTCGTAATCCAGAAAATGAAAGCATAACGAGGAAAAGCCTTCTTAAACCAAATAACTTTGTGTCATTCCTTAGCTTCCTTGGAGGGTCTAAAAGCTTTTCAAGTTACTTTGGTCTTCAAAGTGTCTGATCTCGATCATCTAGGGCCCCAAGAAAAGATATCATCTTCATTGTTTGGCTGAGGAGGCTCCATTGCTAAGAGACAATCTCTTACAGTTTATAGAGTTGGGTTTATAACTTTTGGAGAGGGTAACCTCCAGCCTCTTATAGTTAGCACCTGAGACACCATCGCTATCAACAAGATACCCATACTCCTTGGATTAGTAGGCCTAGTGATGTCAATGAGTGGTCCGATTTAACTCCAATCATCAAACCAAAAACTGCTATTTTGTCCATTACCTAGGTTGCAGTCGATCACGAGTTTTGCCACAGGTCTTAGAGAGAGTAAGGTTTTCCATATCCAAGAAGACCCTGGTCCTTGAGTTGCAGTCCAAAAAGATTTCCCTTTCAACATGTGCTTCTTCATCCAAGCAACCCACAATGATCCATTATTGCTGAAAAGTAACCATATCAGTTTAAGAATCAGTACCTTGTTCCAAGCTCTGAAGCATCTCATTCCCAAACCTCCTTCTTCCTTTGGTAAGCAGACAGTGGTCCAATAGAATTTCGCGTTTGCACGCTTTATTAAATAACCAGACCAGAGGAACTTGCTACATAGCTGTTCAATGTCTTTAATACAACCCTTAGGAAGGAGAAAAACAAACATCCAGAAACTGACTAAGTTGTAAATAACAGTAGAGAGAAGCTGGAGCCTCCCTGAAAAAGAAAGGTATTTAGCATACCAATTGCCTAATTTTCTTTTAACCTTTTCCACGAGTATGGAGCATTCAGACATCCTAAGCTTCTTGTGATGCAGGGGCAAACCAAGGTATCTAACCGGAAAGCATCCTTTATGAACTGATGCTGAAACGTTATTAATTCATCCTCGTGTTTAACACCAGCAAGGAAAAGGATAGACTTCTCAGTGTTCATAGTCAAACCTGAAAATCTCTTAAAATCCTCAAGAACATCAGCTATACCATGTAAAGAACTCAGCTTTCCATCGAAGAATAGCATAACATCATCGACAAAGGCAAGGTGGGAGATCTTCAGATTCCTACCCAAAGGATGGTACCCGATGCTCCTGCTTTCAAATCTGCTTTGAACAATACTTCCAAAAACCTCCATTGTCATCACAGAAAAAGTTTGCGAAATAGAATCTCCATGGCGTAGACCCTTCTTACCTTTAAAATAACCACTGAGAAAGTCATTCACATTGACATAATACGATGTAGTGGAGATGCATTTTTGTAGCAAAGTGATGAATCTTGGAGGGAACCTAGTTGTCTCACACATTTGAATAATAAATTCCAACTTATTGAGTCAAACGCCTTCCTCTAATCTACCATCAGCAAGCCCCGAGTAGTGATGTGTTTCCATTGAAACCTTGCACCAATTCAGAAGCTAACAAAACATTTTCAACTAGTTGTCTACCTTTCACAAAAGCTGATTGGTTAGTCGAGATGATCTTAGGTAGAAGGGTTTCTAGTCTACTTGCAATAATCTTTGAAATAACCTTGCAAACCACATTACAACAAGAGATTGGTTAAAAGTCTCTAAGCTTCTCAACACCAATAACCTTAGGGATCAAGGTTATAGCAATCGAGTTCCATTGTTTAAGAATCTGACATGAGACAAAGAACTCTTGGATGTCTTTGGTTAAATCTGGTCCCACAACTCATGTTTTCCTGAAGAATTTTCTTGTGAAACCATTTCGACCATAAGTCTTATTAGCAGGTATCTCCTTGATCTCTCTAATAATCTCAACAACTGATATATCAGCTTGTAGCATCTCTGATGCGGCTTGGTCACATTTAATGGGAGTGTAACGCCTTATGAGGTCCTTGTCTCGGGCAGCTAGAGATGGAGAACCACTTCCTATTAGGGACTCATAAAAGGACACACAATAAGTTTAAATTTTTTGTCATAGTAGCCAACATGTTTCCTGGATCTCCTATCAAGTAATGAATCTGGTTGTTTGCTCTTCTTTAGGAGATTATCTTATGAAAGAAAGCAGTATTAAGATCCCCACTCTGAATCCATTTTAATTGTGATCTCTGTAGCAAAAATTTCTCCTCTGTCATGGCTAACTTTGTCCACTTCTTATATGCTTGCTTCTCATCGTCCGCCAACTCTTTTGAGTGACTGCTTAAAAGCATATTTTGATAATTCAAGAGCTTCCTGTGAGCTTTTTAACTGTTCTCTACGTCTGAAAAATGTTCCATATTGAGAACCAATTTGAGCAGCTTCAATTTCTTAGAGAGGATGAATTGAGCAGTCCCTTCAACAGTTGTTTCCCCCCAAAAGAGTTTCAGCCGAGTGATGAACTCTTTATGGTTTAGGAGGAAGTGGGAAACCATAAAGGATTTTCTGCACTAAGTTGGCTGGTTTACGACAATAGATGAAGCACTATGGTCTAAAGAATCTATATCAGGGAAGTAGACGTAGGAGAGAGGAAATCATAGGATCCAACTTTCATTCACCAAGATCCTATCAAGCTTCTTTGCAGCTGGATTATCTATTTGTTTGTTCCACCAAGTCAGGTGATTTCCTCTAACTGTCAGCACCTGAGGTTTTTCATCAGACAAGCAACACCGAAAGTTACAAATACCTTTGAAAATTTTAGTACCTCCAAAAGAGTATTCTGAGGGGTTGAGGGTTTGATTATAATCACCTAGCAGCCTATGGTTTTGTTTATACTACCAGATCTCTTGCAAGGATTGCAATTTCCTCCAAAAACTTCTGCTTCCCGTATCTACAGTTAATCGCATAAACAAAGGAGATAATTACTTCGAAGTTGGACCAAGCAGTTATCATATGGCTTGATTTAGCGTAGACTATTAGCTTGACGAATTTGTCCCATACCATCCAAATCCTTCCTAATCCGGCAAACTCGTAATTTGTCAAAAAGATCTAACCTGGAAACGTCGAATGCAAGTACTTCTGACTCTTCTTCAGGTTCACCTGAGTTTCTACTAAACTAACAAAAGACGGCTTATATTGTCGTAGACGCTTCCTAAATTTTTTCGCTTCACATTATCATTGAAAGCTCTCATGTTTCAGCAAAAAAGGTTGACTTTCGTCATTAATGAGATTATGGAGCTGCGAGACTCGTCTCGCTACTTGACGCTCCTGTCGTCTTTGCACCTTGGTTAAGATTTTCGAGTGAACTGCTTCTTCCACCGGATTATCCTCCTCCTCTGATGGATAATATGATGTTGTGCTATTCTCAGAATCATATTCAAAAGAAGAAGAAGTGGGGGAGGAGGATGCCTTAACGATCTCTTTACCTTTAGCCTTGCGTTAATAATTTTGTACTTGTTGCCTCAGGTCAATAACTAACTAGTTGTCAAGTTTCTTCTCTAGCACAGTCCCAATTTGCTGACTTGATGTTGAAGCTTTGCTTGTTCTGGCCTTCTCATAACCTCTTATGCGAGGGTTCTTGCGCTTATCCTTCTTCTCTGAATCTGACTTGGATGGTTAATTATTGCTTCTAGTCTTCTCCTTGGCCATTTTATTAGATTTAACCTTCTTCATCCATTTTGTATAATTCTCCTCAAAATGCATTAAGGAGTTGCAACATGGACAAGTAATAGGAGCATATGGGCATCTTTTTTTCGTATGACCCACCTCTTGGCAGACTTCACATAGCGAAGGACGTCATGGGCAGCTTACCTGCACTCTGCGGATGAAACTCTTCTCAAATCTCACGTTCATAGCTTCAGGCATCAGTTTTGATGGGTTAATTATAGTGAGCACTTTCCCAACCTCCATGTTTGTCATATTAATTTTCGATGGATGACAGTGAACATGATATCCTAATAGGCCAACGACATGCTCAAATCCCTCTTATGAGAAGAAATATAGAGGAACCCCTCGAATATCTAGCCACACAAGTACCTCTGTAAGCTCTAGCATTTCCGGAGTGAAACCAAGCTCTCATTCCGCTACAAAAATCGTATGTCCTTCTATGTGCCAAACTTCTTATGCTAACACTCTTTGCCTCGTGATAGCAGATGGAATCATGATAAGAACCGTCTACGGTCCCAATTTAAAGACAGTAATGTCTCGAAGCTTGTGGCTCCAAATACCATTGAAGATCGAAAGAAGAGCTCCATTTGGTGGTAGATTGCCATGAAAATGACCCACCACAAAGTTTTTCCACTTGGACTTGTTTCCTTCAATAACTGTGTTTGGGATCTGAACACAAAGTTTCCCAGAATCAAAAACGAAGGGCTAACCCTTCTTCTTCATCTTCCCTGATGAACCTACAAAGAGGTCCCTCCATGTCTGTTTCTGTGGCTCGTGACCCTTATCCATAGCAGCCAGTGAGGGTTTGTCTTGTCTGGTTTCAGATCTAGGGCTAGGATTTGAGGATGATGTCTCAGAGGAGACATTCTCTTGCACGATTTCCAAAGGCCCCGTTGCAGAGATATCTACAGGTTGGTCTGATTTGGATTGGGCTTGAAAAATTGGCAGAGAAGTTTCTACTGCATCAATCAGAGGAGGGACATTAGAGGAATCGTGAGGGGGCGACGGAGGCGGAGGAGGAGGGAGGTGGAGGAGAGTCTCGGAGAGGCGGAGTGGAGGAAGATGAATGGTGACGATGAGGAGAAGATTTTTTTTTGGGACGCTTCCCCATCAGAGAAGTCGGCGGCCGCCGCTGGGAAAGACGACAGCGGTTTGAATGAAAATGTTAAGTTTTTCACCCTTTTGAGAGAGGGAACAGAAGGGTTAAGCTTTTCGTCCTTTTGAGAATCGAGTTTGGGGGTGCATAACAATCGGCGCGTCAGAGATATTATTATTTCTTGTAAGTAGTCTTTAAGTTTCGTTGTGATTTATTGTGATTTCGTTATTTTTTGTTGTTGTCTTAGTTGTATTTTATTTTTCTGCCACCCGTTATTCTTGTAGCTTTTGTCAAAAGTTTTAAAGTACGTACCAAAAAAGATAAATATAAACTTGTAAAACATAATGGTGATTTGAGAGTATGAATATAATTAAAATGAAAGTAGAAATTTATTGGAAGTAAAATGGTAAGAGGATTTTTGTTTTATTTGAAACCGAAACGGATTTTAATGCTATCCAAAATTGGCTATTGAAGGGTTTGTGCAGACCATTTTTACGAAAGATTATTTATGTACATATCAAAATTAATAAATTAGAAAAGACACATTTGGCTATCCACTATATCGAAGGGCGCCGCTTTCTAACTACAGTTTTATTATTAAGCTATTTGGTTTTAGGTTGCATAAAAACAAAAAGCTATTAGGTTTATATTTTTCCTTTATTTTGTTATTTTTGGGATAATACTTTGTTCATTTAATTTTAAAAGTTATTTCCAAATTTTTGGCGGAAACAGAAATTGACCTTTATAATCAGAGAACTTGTTCGTCTATTTCTTTTCATTGATCACATCAAACCCCATTAAATGATTCTCGTTATAATATAAATCTATTAACAAATTATATAAAGTTACTACATGTGAATACTAAAGCAAGAACTTACGTTTTGTTCTAATGCTTTGTGACCTTACTTTCGCCCAACAAAAATTATCTAAATCGAACAAAGGGAAAGAAAGAAAAAAAATACTTTCTCGATATGTCTCTTCACCTACTACTGTCCGGTGATGTTGTGTACTCTTGTCATGGAACATGCAAATAGGAACGAATTGAGCAAAAGAGATGAATGGTTCAAAGAAGATTTAACACTCGAATTTAATTATTTTCATTGTAAGATCTTTAAAAAACCAACAATTTAATACAAAGAGTTGGTTCCCTTCTGTCTCTAGTTCAATTCTCGCTGAAAAAATGTTTTGCGTTATGTCATAAGTTATTATTAAAGGTTGGGCATGCATCCAGTGGAAGGTAACAAAACTTAATTAATCTTAAATTACTTACATCAAAATATTATTTTCGCAAGGACAACAACTGTCGGATTACAAAAATAAAATCAAAACCACAATCTATATTGTTAGAACCATATTACACAATACATGTCCTTAAGAATTTAAAAGTAAAATCCAGAAACTTAAATACATTTACTTATTTCATAATAAGATTACATTAGTTTTACATAACACAGTTTGGAAAACAATTAAAAATATATATACATATTCTTCAAAGACAATGTTTCTCTAATAACCACTTCGAAAAACCTTATAAAATGTACAAACTAAAGACCCACCTATATTTAAAAACCAACACCAAACAAACCAAACAACCAAAACCTCTCTATACAATTATTCACGACAATGTTCAACAGTTTAAATTGACGACATTGAACTACATTTCCAAAAGTCTGGAAAATTATAATATGATATACATTTCAGTTGAATCAGCGTGTCTGTCAAATGTCACCCAAAGACTACATTACAACTACATTAACCCAAACCACGCGGAACAAAATTACACTTCTAATATCAAATCTCAATATCTTAATTAACTATACATTTCTTTAAAAAAATGAGTACCAAAACAAAACAACACATAATTCCAAAGTACACCCATAAAATCTAAATACACGTAATCTACAAACTTTAAATCTGCGCTACGCGCAGGGATAAATCCTAGTTATTATTAAAGGTTGGTCATGCATCCAGGTTAAAGTTTTGATCCTAACTCTTCCTCATTAACAAAAAAATAATTTAAAAACGAAGTTTTAAGACAAATTAAAAGAGGAAAAAGAGAGGCAGTCTTGCCACCAACATTTTTTGTAGTAAACATAACTTATTTTTAGTTTACATAACAATTTTTTTGTGACAAAAATTTTTTTTATCAAAAAACCCAATTATTAAAAATGAAGGATGATGAGCAATGGGTGTGATGCGGATATTCCACTTCAACGCAAACTAATGGTCATCGGTCGCCATCTAAGATCACTAAATCGACTATATTCGAATTTAGCATCCCTCATATACATATTGTAGATAAATTTAATTTTAAGATGATTTTTCAGGAGACGTGAAAGTTATTGTGTGTGTGTGTGTCGTGTCGAAATTCTGTAAAATAGTATAGTGGCTTAAACTGAGTTTTGAAATTAAAAAACAAAAGTATAAACTCAAAGAAAAGGTATAAAATTCGCTTCTTTTTTCTGCGTAGAGGTACCCACGCACAATCGTATGTGGAGCAGGCCTTAAAATTATCTCATGCATTCGAAAACACAAAATTATAAATGTTTTTTTGATAAATGAAAATTATAAATGTTCATTTCATAGTCTCACATAATTTAGTATACATTATCACAACATAAGTCAAAACGATTGACAAGACACTCATTGGTGATAATACTATTTGTGTACTTATTAGCATGTATATATATATATTTTAAACGTGGGTTCATGTACCGCAAAAACTAAATGCAAATAACATACTTTGAACCAAGGCAGTGTTCGTCATATTCATTTTATTCTTTTCTATTTCTATCCATCAAATAGAGATACACTTTATATCTAAATTATCCTTTTCATTCTTTTCCACATTCCTTTTTTCGAGCTATATTCATTCATCGTTGTAATAATTTCTCTCCAAAATGTCGTCGTATTATTTTTAAAAAAATACTAATTTCTCTCCAAATAACAATTTCTCTCCAAAATATATTAACTCTCTAAAAATCATTTTGATATGGTACATTCGATCATGTGTATATAATTCGTGTGAATTGATAGCTACATTGATAAAAGTAAAGAGTCTAATATGAGTTTGTCAAAGGACTTAGCAAAACAAAGTCAAGAGCAAAAGCAAGAGCAAAACGAAAGAAGAAAGAAGAGTTGGGTCTTTGCAAACGAAAGCCCATCAATCACAATCTCTCTAACGAACTCAAGCTCATCCAACGGTCAAAAGAAGCCCTACTACACGATAAAGAAAGCAGAGCATCCTCTGCTCAAACCAAAAAGCAGAGAGTTTGGAACAAGTTTGGGAATAAAGACAAAGAGGAAGAGCTGTCAAATCGAAATAGATTTCAGACCATTGGATCACTAAATTGTCAGGATGATGGACAAGTAGCATTAGTGTTAGAGGTGGATGCTACTTATGAGTTTGTGTATTTAAGAACTTTGAGCTTGTGAATGTATCAAGTAAGCCGATATTCAATAAGAAATAGACCAAAACTTTCATCTTTCGTTTCTTTTCTCATGGTATCAGAGCCATGGATAACAATTTGTATCCAGTTCTAAGCATATCAAATTGTCTTACCATAAAACTAACACCAAGAAACTACATTTTATGGAAGACACAATTTGAATCCTTCCTCTCAGGGCAAGATCTTCTAAGCTATATTAATGGAACATCTCAGTGTCCTCCGACAACTATACAAGGTTCAGTGGTGAATGGAGTAGTCAGTGAAGTGCCAAATCCAGAATATACCCTTGGATCAGATCAGATCATGTGGTTAAGGCCTGGCTGCTAGGATCTTTATCAAAAGAGATTCAGAGTGAAGTCACAAGCTGTGTAACATCTCAAGAGGTATGGGGAGCTCTTGAAAACCACTTCAATAGAGTTTCTTCGTCCATGTTATTTGAGCTGCAGAGAAAACTGCAAACTACTCTCAAAGGTGAGAAATCTATGGTTGAATACTTAAGAGATGTACGCAATATTTGTGATCAACTAGCTTCTATAGAAAATCTTGTTAGTGAAAAGATGAAGATCTATGTTGTTTTACAAGGGTTGAATAGAGAATATGAGCCTACTAAAATAAGTCTAGAAGGATCTATGGACATGTATCCTCCACCAACTCTGGAATATGTGGTGTATAGGCTGATTAGTTATGATGAAAGGCTGCAAAACTACAATATATATTCCTCTGTGTCTCCTCATCTTGCTTTCAACATAAGCAGAACTCAAAGCCCCTCCAACTACTACAATCCAAGAGGAAGGGGTAACTCCCATGGAAGATCAGGATATGGTAGAGGTAGAGGATCTTTCACCACCTGAGGAAGAGGATTTTATCAGCAAGTCTCTACAGCTGATTGATCTAACTCAAGCTCCTTTGGAGGAGAAAATAGGCTTGTTTGTCAAATATGTGGGAAGTTGGGACACCAAGCACTAAAATGCTGGCACAGGTTCAACAATAGTTACCAGGAAGAAGAAGTTCAAAGTGCTTTGACAACAATGAGAATCACTGATATCACAGAACAATAGGGTCATGAATGGTTTCCAGACTCAGGGGCCACAACACATGTAACCAGTTCAACCACAAACCTTCAAAATTCTCAGCCTTATGCAAGGAATGATTCAGTGATGATAGGAGATGGAAACTTCTTGCCAATTACTCACACTGGATCCACTAGCATCGCTTCCACCTCAGGTAAATTACCTCTAAATGATGTCCTTGTATGTCCAGATATAACCAAGTCTCTTATGTCTGTCTCTAAACTCACTAATAATTATCCTTGTGTTATTGAATTTGATTGTGATATTGTATGTGTGACTGATAAGGGAACAAGGAAGTTGCTAGTAAAGGGAAACAACACTAATGGCATGCATATGTTGAAGGACAAAATGCTTAAGGTGTTCTACTCTTCAAGACAGAGTAGTACCAGTGATGAAGTCCGGCATCAAAGGTTGGGACATCCAAATCTTCAAGTCCTTCAACACCTAGCAAGACAAAAGTCTATCAATATCAAAAAGAGCTCGAAGTGGGTGTGTGAAGCATGTCATATTGGTAAAAGCTCAAAGTTACCTTTCTCTGCTTCAACTTTCTTTGCTAATAGAACTTTAGAGAGGATCCACTGTGATGTATGGGGACCTTCACCAATAATGTCCAATCAAGGGTTCAGATATTATGTAGTTTTCATAGATAACTACACAAGATACTCTTGGTTGTACCCTTGGAAGTTCAAATCAGACTTTTACTTTTTCTTTGTTACATTTCAAGCTCTAGTAAAAAATCAATTTCAGAGTAAAATTGAGACTTTTCAGTGTGATGGTGGAGGAGAATTCATGAGTACTAAGTTTGTTTCTCTGCTTCAAAGTTGTGGCATTAAACAACTAATCTTCGGTCCTCACACTCCTCAGCAAAATGGGCTTGCAGAAAGAAAGCATAGACATATAACTGAGTTGGGAATGTATATGATCTTCCAGAGCAAAGTATCACTAAAGTATTGGCTTGAAGCTTTCTTCACAACAAATTTCCTTATCAATCTTCTCCCCACAAAAGAATCAAGCATGAGCCCTTATGAAAAGTTAACAGGAAGGAAACCTGAATACTCAGCCTTAAGGGTTTTTGGATGTGCCTTCTTTCCAATGCTCATAGACTACACAAGACACAAGATGGATCCCAAGTCTTTGAAATGTGTGTTCCTTGGGTACAATGATAAATACAAGGGTTATAAATGCTTGCTTTCCACCTCTGGAAGAATCTACATAAGTAGACATGTTATATTTGATGAAAGCAACTTTCCTTTTAAAAATGTGTTCAAGCATCTGCTGGTCAAGACTCAGGCTACGCCACTCCTGACAGAGTGGTATAAGAGCATGTCTCGTGAAACCAGAACATCAGAGTCTCAACAAAGTTCAGAAGAGAGATCTGCCACAACTTCAACTCCTGAAACTTCAAATGATGATCTCCTTTAATATGTAGCCTTTGACCTTGCAGGATAAGACTCAGTAGATAATGAAATTGCTCACTATATAGGAAATGAGCTAGATGAGTATATTGATAATGAGCAAGGGAGTATTGGGTGTACGGAATGCTTAGAACCTGAACCTATAGGCAACAGCTCCCTCTCTCCATTACTCAGGACAAATACATCTGAGGCTCAACAACTTCCTCAATAGAAAACAAGTACAGAAGTTACAAGTCATCCAATGATAACAAGATCTAAGGCAGGAGTTAGAAAACCAAATCTCATATATGTTATGATGGTGCAAAAGGTTAGTTATGTTGAGCCTCAAACGCTAGAAGAAGCTCTAGAAAATGAAGGATGGACAGAGGCAATGGGAGAAGGAATGAAAAATTGCTTTGAGGCTAATACATGGTCACTAGAACCTTATAAACCAGGTATGCATGTTCTTGGTAGCAAGTGGATCTTCAGAACAAAACTTAATGCAAATGGATCTCTAAACAAACTCAAAGCCAAATTAGTTGCTAGAGGTTTTGAGCAAACAAAAGGAGTAGATTATTGGGAGACTTATAGTCCAGTGGTGAGATCAGCTACTGTCAGAATGGTCCTCCATACTGCCACAGTAATGGATTGGGAAACCAAACAAATGGATGTAAAGAACGCTTTTCTTCATGGAGATTTGACAGAAACAATACACATGGCAAACCAGCAGGATTTGTTGAAAAAAGACAAACCAACTCATGTTTGCAGACTTCATAAAGCTCTATATGGTCTGAGAAAATCCCCCAGTGCCTGGTTTGATCGTTTCAGTACATATCTTCTTGAGTTTGGTTTTGTATGCAACATTAAAGATCCATCACTATTTGTGTTCTGTCAAGGGAAAGATGTGACAATGCTCCTATTATATGTTGATGATACTTTGATAACAAGAAATAAGTCATAATATATGACAAAGTTCCTGGACAACATTAACAGAGAATTCAGAATGAAAGACTTGGGCAAACTCCACTACTTTCTTGGGATTCAAGCTCACTATCATGAAGAAGGATTGTTTCTGTCCCAGCAAAAGTATGCAGAAGATCTGCTGGTTGTAGCAGGAATGATAGATTATGCTCTTATGCCTACACCTTTGCCTCTCCAACCAGACAAGGTACCAAATCAAGACAAACCTTTCTCTGATCCAACTTATTTCAGAAGTCTTGTAGGGAAACTCCAATATCGGCCATTGACAAGGCCTGATCTTCAATACTCAGTCAATTTTGTGTGTCAAAAGATGCACAAACCAACAGTGGCAGACTTCATGCTTCTCAAAAGGATACTCAGATATGTCAAAGGGACAGTTAACATGGGCATATCATTCAACAAAAACACAGATTTCACCCTCAAAGCTTATAGTGATAGTGATTGGGCTGGATGCAAGCTAACTAGAAGATCAACAGGAGGATTCTGTACGTTCTTGGGAAACAATCTGATATCATGATCTTCAAAGAAACAACCCACAATGTCAAGAAGCTACACAAATGCAGAGAATAGATCTTTATCATAAACTGCTTCAGAAATCACTTGGATTTGTCATGTGCTAAAGGAGCTTGGAATTCCTCTTCTTACTGTTGGGAATGTCCTGAAATCATTTGTACTTTACTCTAATTAAAGTTGTAGTGTCGAGGTTTGACACATCGTATAATATTAGGGGTTATGATGTTTTGCTAGAGACCACTCATAATNAGGGTCACACACCTAAGCAAATTGGATCAAAGTATTTTTGGGTTTAATTATTTTAGTTATATGATAAATGAAATAATAATATTATATATATATATATATGTATATCGATACATATTTATATTAATTAGTATATATATATATGTTAAAAGTCAATGTGGGCTTCGTAGCCCATTTAGCTATTGCAGCATATATATATTTAAGTCTTCCGAGTTTGGGTGAGGATAACCAAAACCCTAAAAATAATACATAGACAAATTGTTTGTCTACTTTTGAGATCTGATCTCAACGGCGCTAGCACCCCGATTCGATCCAGTTTGTGTGCGTGTGGATACCGGTAGAGGCACGACACTTGGAGTGCTTAAAACCTCGATCCAAATCCAGATCAGACTTCCGTTGCGTATTTTCCAGGTATATTCGATACCCGTAGATTAGATTTAAAGTCAATTATTTGCACGGTTCCTGGGTATTAATTCGTAAATATATTTATAAATTGTTTATAAATCGTTACGAATTTCAACACTTACTACATCAATGCTCTATGGAGACAACCTGAGTTCTGTGTACTTAACAGCAAATCCAGCCTTTCACAAGCGCACCAAACACTTTGAAACTGACCATCACTATGTCAGAGAAAGAGTGACTCTTGGTGTCTTAACAGTCAAGCATATCCCAGCTCATCTTCAGCTAGCTGACATTTTCACTAAGTCTTTACTTGTGAAAAACTTTTTGATCTCATGTACAAACTTGGCATTGATGTTCCACCGATGCAAAGTTTGAGGGGGGGATGATAAGAGTAAATAATCTAATATGAGTTTGGCAAAGGACTTAGCAAAACAAAGTCAAGAGCAAGAGCAAAACGACAACGTCTTGGAATAAAACAAGAAAGAAGAGTTGGACCTTTGCAAACGAAAGCCCATCAATCACAATCTCTCTAACGAACTCACGCTCATCCAACGGTCAAAAAGAGTTCTACTACACAACAAAGAAAGCAGAGCATCCTCTGCTCAAAAAAAAGCAAAGAGTTTCGAGCAAATTTGAGAATAAAAACAAAGAGGAAGAACTGTCAAATCGAAATAGATTTCAGACCATTGGGTCACTAAATTTTTAGGATGATGGACAAGTGACATTAGGGTTAGAGGTGTATGCTACTTGAGAGTTTGTATATTTAAGAACTTTGAGCTTGTGAATATATCAAGTAAGTCGATATTCAATAAAAAAAATAGTCCAAAACTTTCATCTTTCATTTCTTTTCTCATAAATCACCACCACTCTTTGTGTTTTTTTTTCACCTCACCACCACTCTTGTGTTAAGAAAGAAAAACTGGAACTTTTTTTGTCTGCTTTATATTTCCACCATTCCAAAACAGAAAAAATATATTCTAAATTCGAAACAGTGTATATGCATATAGTTATATTCTTCGGTGAATATGTTCGGTAGCCAAAACAAAAATATTATTTAAATTTGTCAAAAAATTAATATAATATTGGGGTATTTACAAAACTACCCCTAATCTATTCACAAATAAAAAAGTTAAAAAAAATAATTGTGTAAAATGGTCGAAAATATTTTGTTAAAAAAATAGTTAGGCTAGTCATTTAATTAATACTCCCTCGGTTTTAAAATAATAGACGTTTTAGATTTTTCACACTTATTAAGAAAATTTTTATGTTTAACAATAAATATATTGTTTTATGTGTAAAATGCAATTTACAATAGTTTTTAACCAATAGTTGCACTCACAATTTCTTAAAGTTAACCATTCATTATTACTAATTATTAAAAACTACATAAAAATGTAAAAAATATATCTTTTTGAAACAAATATATCTTTTTAGGTGACATAACCACAAAAAAACATATACTTAAGTAAATGACCATCCAAAAAAAATCAAGTGGTGGAAAAAAAGAATGGAAAACTCCTGGTTTTCTCCCGGCGGTCTCTCCCGTTTGTTTCCTCCGGCGGCTCCGGCATCAAGCAGCTCAGTCAACCCCCCTCCACCCCCTAAACCCCCGGATCCCTCCACCTCTTCCCCCCTCTCCATCAACCATTTCCCCCCTCTTTCTCCTTCTGCTTCCTCTCCTCCATCCTCCTCCCCAAACTACATTGACCCATCAAGAGTAGTTCTTGGCTTAAAAGTCCCTCCTAGACCTCCCTCAAAACCTCTATCGAGACCCATTGCAGAAGTTGCAAAAGCCTGGAATGCTAAATTCAAAAATCCTGTTTCCACTGTTCACCAAACCCTAGAGCTCCAATCTCTCCCTGAAAACCTTCCTGCAGAAGAGGAAATTGCCCCTGTGGAAGTATCAATCTCCCAGACCCACACTGTGAGTTTTCCCCCCTCAAACTCAACCCCAATTCTACCTCTTCCTTCCTCAACTCCCTGCTCCTCTTCTCAAACCTTGAGTTTATCTGGCTTTGTCCCTCTTTTTGCTTCATCCCCTATCCAATTATCCCCTTCCCTTCTTCCTCCCCCAATTGCCCTCCCCCACCTGTTTTCTTACCCCCTACTCAAGCTGATCCTGCTAAACCACCCCAGCTCCCTAACTGTTCCTCATCAGTCAAATCTCTCCCAAGGTCAGCTATGCAACAAAACCCCCCTTCTTGGGCAGAGACAGTGAAGAAAGTAACTGACAAATCACTGCAGAGAGTGGCTCCATTGACACTATCACCAGAAGGAATCCCCCGTGTGAAGGTTCCAGACTCTGTTTTGAAACTTTACATAAAGATTTCATTGTAGGAAAGTTTCACTGCAAAGTTCCTCCTAAAGGCCAGATTCTAAGTGTCTTGAACTACTTATGGGGTAAAGGAGCTAGACTAGAGATCCACATAAGGCATATATCAAGATCAATGTTGATTCGTATCCCAAATGAATACATAAGGAAGAAAGTTCTTGAAAGGAAGGTATGTCACATTGGTGATGCCATGTTCTCTGTCTCTCCTTGGGGAACAATTCAAGAAACTCTTCAGCTAGAGTCTATCCCCCTATAGGCTCACTTATCAGGTGTGCCTCTAAACTTAAATCACAAGGAAGGACTAAATTTTATTATGGGGCTTATAGGCGAACCTGTAGAATGTGATGAGTTCACCATCAACTTGGTAAATCCGGATCAGGCTCATGTCAGGATTGCTGCAAATGTCACAAAGCCTCTCCCCAATACTGTTGAGATTGAAAGGCAAAATGGGGACATCATCTCCATTGTTGTTGACTACCCTTGGATTACTCCTACCTGCTCATATTGCAGAAATATTGGCCACTCTTTAAAACTCTGCCCAAATACTATCCTGAAATGGGTACCAAAAAATTCTCAACCTCAAAACATCAACCCTTCTTCCTCTACTACCATACCTGAAAATCATCAATCCTCGCCCATTGCAAATTCCGCTGCACCTGATGATTTCCAACCTCCAAAAAAGCCTCCCACAAAGAATCAAAAAGAAAAAGAAACCTCCCCCACCCCCCGGCTTCTTCATCTAACCCTTTTACCATCCTCCAAAAAAACCATACCAACCAAAAAAACCATGCCACCCAACCCTCTGCACCTTCTCAAAGTGCATTAAACCTAAAACCCTCTGCCCAAAACCCTCAAGTCTCCAAAAGTTCTGTGCCCCAATCTCCACCCAAAACCCTCAAATCATCATCAGCTCTCTCCCTCCCCATCTCTACCTCATCTCCTAATATTGAGCACCCAAAATCTACCTCTGTCCCTCTTTTGGACCTACCCCAGCCTCCTGGTGAGGCCCTTTCTATGTAATCTATGGATGTAAAAACCTTTTTTTGGAATGTAAGAGGATTAAATTACTCTGACAAGCATAGACCTTTTCGCTCTTGGCTTTCTACTTATAGTCCCCTTTTTGGAGCCATAATTGAGTCACGTGTCAAAGAACCAAATTTGAACCAAGTGTTACAAGCTACCTGTCAAGGCTGGAATTTTCTCACAAATCATTGGTCGGATGAAGATGGGAGAATCATCATCATCTGGAAGCAGCAAGTCTTTGTCTCCCCCTGCACCAAACCAGTCAATCAATCACCTGCCTCATATCCATCTAAGGAGTGAATCCTTTTTACTACACAACTATCTACGGCTCAAACAAGGAGGAGGAAAGAAATGACCTTTGGGTTCACCTTATAACCATCCATCAGCAGCTAAATCTTCTCTCTCAACCATGGATTTTGGGAGGGGAATTCAACCAAATTATTCACCCTGATGAGCATTCTTCCCCAATGGTGTCAAGTTTCACATCTGATATGTGCTCCCTCAAAGACTGTTTTCTTCAGCTGGGCTTGTTTGAGTTAAAATATCAGGGACCTAACCACACCTGGTCAAACAGACAACCTACTTCTCCCATCACTAAAAAACTGGACAGAGTCCTTGTCAATATGCCCTGGATATCGTCCTTCCCCTCAAGCCTAGCCTTTTTCCTAGCTCCTGACATCTCTGACCACTGCCCCTCCCTTGTGGACCTTTCTTTCCCTCTTCCATCCCATGGAACCAAACCATTTAAATACCTCAACTATCTCTCCAAACATCCTGACTTTGCTGCAATAATGGATGCTTCCTGGAAACAATCTGGAGATTCTACCCCTGGAAATCAGAATTTGGCCTCCTTAAGTTTCAGATTAAAAACCATTAAGAGAGAGCTAAAAAAGCTAAACAAGGAAAATTTTCTCAAATTGAAAAGAGAGTGCAGGATACTAACATTTTGCTTCATGCTTTACAGATTCAGGCTTTGAATACTCCATCTCATGACCTTTTCCAACAAGAAAGAGAGTTACAGGCTAAATGGTGTTTCCTGAGAAACATAGAGGAAGCTTTTTTCAAACAAAAGTCAAGAATTCACTGGCTCAAAGAAGGAGATCAGAACACTGCCTACTTTCACACAATTGCTCAAGTGAGAAATGCTTTCAACAGGATTCTGTCTCTTACCTCTTCAGATGGATCATCTTCAAACACCCCTCAAGGCATAAGCAAAATAGCAGTCCAGCACTTCCAGGGGGTTCTTAGTCCTTCTCAGCTTCCTCCACTCTCCTGGTCCTTCCAATGGATTGCTTCAATGTCCAACTTCAGATGTGATCAAGCTCAAAAGCAATCTCTATCCTCCTCTCCCTCTGCAGAAGAAATCAGAAAGGCTCTAAGTAAGATAAACTTAAACAAAACACCTGGTCCTGATGGCTTTACAGCTGGTTTCTTCAAAGCTACCTGGAACCTATTAGGAAATGATGTAGTAGCGGCTATCAAAAACTTTTTCTCCACCTTCTTCATGCCCACAGCCATAAACTCAACAGTCCTAGCTCTGGTTCCAAAAAGACCCGGTGCTACCTTGATCTCTGATTTCAGGCCCATCTCCTGTTGCAACACAATCTACAAGATCATTTCCCACCTTCTTGTGACCAGACTCAAGCCTATTCTACCAAACTTTATCCTAAGAAACCAGACAGCTTTCATAAGAGGAAGACTATTGGTAGAAAATACACTCCTAGCAGGTGAACTGGTAAATGGCTATCAAAGGAACAAGGGTCCAAAACGACTAACAATCAAGATAGACATTGCCAAGGCATTTGATGGGAATTTATACTAACTTGCTTGAGAAGTATGGAATTACCAAATGACTTTCTATGTAGGCTGGAGAGCTGGATCTGTACTACCTCCTTTTCAGTGGGATTTAATGGAGCAATTCATGGCTTCTTTAAGGGAAAGAGAGGTCTTAGGCAGGGAGACCCCCTTTCTCCCTACCTCTTTGTTATTGCTTTAAATTTTCTCTCTCTGATGCTGAATAAAGGAGCTGAAGAAGGAAAATTTGGCTTCCACCAGAAGTGCAAAAGCAGCAAGATTACCCATTTATGTTTTGCAGATGATTTACTAATCTTTTGTGATGGGAAGCTCGAATCTGTCAGAAACATGTTCAGTATCCTAAAATAGTTTGAGGAGTTGTCTGGTCTCTCTGTTAGCCTACAAAAAACTAGCTTTTTCTCCTCAGGTCTTTCACAGCAAGAGATAGAGGAAATCAGACAAGAGTTTGGAATTACTCACGGGATTCTTCCAATTAGATATCTTGGACTCCCATTGTGCCCAAAAAAGCTCACCATGAATGATTGTGCTCCTCTTATCAACATCATAAAAAGGAAGATGAATGCTTGGGCAGCAAAGACTCTATCATACGCGGGTAGACTTCAGCTACTCAAATCAGTGATTGCTGGGATAACAGGATTATGGACTCAATCTTTCATCCTGCAAAAAAAGTGCATAAAGATGATCAATTCCCTCTCAAGCTCTTTCTTATGGAAAGGAAAACAAGAGACAAAATTCTCAGCAAAAGTCATGGAATGCAGTCACAACCCAGAAATCAGAAGGAGGACTTGGGATAAAAGATCTACAAACATGGAATGAGGCAAGTTTGGTAAAACTGATTTGGTTACTCTTTTTCAGAGGAGGCTATATTTGGGTTGCCTGGTTCAAAACAGAGTTACTAAGGGGGAGTTTAAGTGTCTTTTGGACAATGAAGGAGAGCCAAAGATTTTCATGGATAGCAAACAAACTACTAAGGATGAGGCATAAGGTATTTAACTGGATACAACTAAAAGTTGGGAATGGCAAAACCTGTCTCTTTTGGACAGATAATTGGGGCCCATGGGGTAGCTTGATCGCTCTGCTAGGGGAAGATGAACCACAAAGACTGGGGATCAGACGCAAAACAGTCCTAGCCGATCTTTGGCGTCAACAACACTAGAATTTGCCCAATGCAAGATCAGAGAACCAGCTTACTGTTATGGCCTATCTCACTACTCTCACTCTTAGCGACGAAGAGGACTCATACATATGGCGAATTAATGATAACTCAAAAGGAGATTGTTCTACTTCAACAATATACAGAGGGTTATGTGAAAACTTACCAACTGTTCCTTGGAGAGATATCATCTGGTTCTCAGGAGGTATTCCAAAGCACGATTTCTTAGCTTGGTAGTGTGTTCTGAACAGGTGTTCCACAAAGGATAGAATCTTGAAGTGGGGACTTCAAATTGATCCTGCCTGTTTGCTTTGTTCATCAGCCCCTGAATCAAGAAACCATCTCTGGTTTGAGTGTGATTACAGCTGGGGATTATGGAAAAGAATAGTAAGAAGATGCAATTTCAGAACAACTCGAACCTGGGATTCAACGATATCAGATCTACAAGCTCTAACTGGATCAAGAACTCGCCGAAGGTTGATTCTTCTAGCTTGGCAAAGCACCATCTACGCAACCTGGATTGAGCGCAATAGCAGGCTTCACCGTCAAATTTTCAGAACTTCGGATGACATCTTTAGCCAAATTGATGCTTTGATCCGAAACAAAGCTCTGTCACTTCGGGAAATCTCGCCCCAGGGCTCCTCTCTACTGCTACAGCTTTGGTTAAGAGGTGATTCAGAGACATAAAAGCAGAGGAAAGCCCTAGATCCCTTATTTTTACTGAGAAGCTGCTCATCTTCCTCTTTGCATGCAAGACGATGCAACACAATGTTCTAAATTCCTTAACCGACTTTTTGGTTACGTTGTAACTGGTTCGTTTCTGGTTCATTACTGACTAATATGGTCTCACTTGGGCTGTATTAGTAAAACATTGGGCCTTAAGGCTATGTACCTTTTTATTTCTCCTGCATTTTAATAGAAAGCTCTTTTCCACAAAAAAAAAAAAAAAATCAAGTGTGTATAATGTGTATAAATGTCATTATACCTCTGGATCCACTTGCTTTATTTTTTTAATTTTAATAATAACATATGTCATATAGTTTGTCTATATCAGCTAAGCTACAAATGGTTAGACTATTTTTTGTGTATCATAATATTTTTTTCATTTCTATTTAGTTTTTTTTAAAATTTAATACCCCTTTTCAAAACTTTATTTTGTGATATCTATTTTTACATATCATATTATTTTTTATTTTCATTTGTATTTTTTTCATTATATACTCTTCCCTAATTTGTTTTCTATGTATATTTTTTTTGTCATCGTAGCCTAGTGGCAAATAGTTCCTCTCACTAGAGACAGGTGCAGGGTTCGAACCCTGGTTTCGTGAGATGGATGCAGAGGTGGTGCAACCACTGGCCCACTTGCTCCTCTCTGTTTTCTATGTATATTAAGCTTCTTGTCTTGATATTTGTCTATGTAATAGTTATATATGGATAAATTTCTATTTCCTTTTTTTCTCTTGAAATTTGGTTATTTATGCAATTTATAGACACGTCAAAAATAGTACAACTACAAAAAAATAGTCTTTCGTCGTACTGTGTATAATGATTTGCGACTATTTGCAAAATATATATTCGTTTTGAAAAATTCAAAATACGTTAGATAGGGGGAAAATCCACTTTTTGGTATAATTACAATTTTGCTTCAATATATGTATAAATCGATGAATCTATTTAAAGTTTAGAGAGGGTAAAAGTTAAAAAGAAACCAAATTAGGGGCAAAATAGACAAATTGCCCCTTGAATTTATTTTTATTTTTAAGTGAAAAATATGTGATGACCATAAGCTTAAATAATGTTTTTTTTCATTTGGCAAATCTACCCAAAAAAATATTCTCTCTTGTCTACCACTTTTGAAATCGAAGCTTAATCTTCGGTGATCGTTTTTTTTCCGACGTCGGAGTCTCCCTTTCTCTTACCTCTTTTTATCTTTGCTTATTATCCAGTCATCTTTATCAGATATCTTTTTTTAGCTTTGTGGGTATAGCAGAGGATTATTTCTCAGATCTATCTCGGCCATGGCCAGATCTAGTGGTTCTTCGGCGGTTCCTGGAGAGAGGACGAGGTCCGCTTGGTGACATGATGGTGGTAGGTCGGCTTTTAGGGTTTAGAACAGGCTGATCAAAATTTTTAGTTCATCTAAATCTATTCAGTTTTTTGCCGTGATGCGTGAGAAATATCTCATTCCTCTTTCTTCTAGTACAATCATGGTTCATAGAGTCTCTTCCTCTCGACAAGACAGTGGGTCCGATTGGAACGTGACAGCGCCGCTCCTTCCATTTCTCATCGTCGAAAAGGACTTCAATGCCTCGACGACGCTATTGCAAATGTTGAATGACAACGGCGTAGTGCGTTTGTTGCTGTTGATGGCTCCCATCAACAACCTCTGAATCTCAATGGTTTTGTAAAGTGTAGTTTCTGTTTTTTATCGGCTTTACTTTAGATGTAAAAGTTTGTGTATGGTTTGCTTGATAATTTGTTCCTGGCATCCTCTGTTGATTAGTCTAGGACGGTCTCTTAAATTTGCTTCGGTATGCTCAGTTGTATTTGGTTATTGTGTTTTATTTGTAAGTTCTTATTCTGAATTTGCATAGGGCTAAGCTCCCGCATGCAGATTCCAAAATCCTTCTAAGGATCAGAGCGGTTTCCGAATGAGTTGATTAGTTCGCATTCTCGTAGCTTCAATACATTGAGAGCAATATAATGAGATTGTCGAACCTTTCAACTCCTAGGCTTATTAATGCAAGGAGCTTAGTTACTAACAAGTTTAGAACGCTAGTTTATTCTTTCTTTAGAGGTCGTCGTTTGTATTATTATCGTTATTTGTGTTTTCGAGGGTCGTACCCTTTAGGCTCCCGGTTTGTGGTTCTGGGGTTGAGTTTCAACTGCCGATTTGTGACTTCGGGGTTATATTCATATAATCTGAGCTTTGTACTCGCTTCTCGTTTAATCGTATAATAAAATTAGATAACAAAAAAAATTACATGTCATGTACTTTGCACCTTAGGTTCACTGGTATGACCGACCCTCGGATTTGTAAGTCTATAAACTTGTATAATGTTAGTGACTGAATTTTTGATGTATAAAATTTTTTTTCAGGATAAATCGATCTATCTATATTTATTAACTCAAAAAATTTTGGAGACCGAAACTAATGTTTGGAGTGTGATTGTTGGCGGTAGAAACTTTTATTTTTTTTACAGTTTTTAAAGTTTAATTTTTTTCAATCACACTTTAACATTTTTAAAGTCCTAAAATCTCTCCTTAAATTTCTCACAGCATATATTCTATGAGACTGATTCTGTAAAAACTGTGAGGATTTTAACAATATTTAAAAGTTTCAACAATTTTTCTTTTTTCAATCACACTTTCACTTTTATAAAAATACTCAAACCTCCTAAAAGCACTCGCAGCTCTAACTTCTTTTTTTTATCATGTTTCGTAAGTTTTTTTTTAAAATCTAAACAAAGTGACTTTTACTATTTTTAAAGTCACAACCACAAAAGTAACCGTGGAAAATTTTACCGTTAAAGCCTTTACAATTTCAGTATTTAAAGCTCTAAACAATCAACCCTTAATCTCACATACCTCACATCCAGCATTGTTCACTGGGAATTGAAATTATAATTCTTATTGTTCTTCTTCTTTTTGCTAATCAAACCTATAACCCTTATTATTCATAAATAATAGAAAAGTTATATTTTTGTATAGAAACTCATTATCGTGTAAATGCACCGAACCAAGCCTAATTTGGGGATAAAAAAAAAAGAATCCAACCTTCTAGCTAGTATATTTTTTCCCCAAAATTATTGTAGAAAAATCAAATATGTTCAGGACAACTAACATTTATTTTACGTAATAATATATAACTTTAAATAATGCCCAAAATTAAATATAAACATAACCACTCACTACTACTGCTCTACTACCATACGAGGGATTGATTGTGACATATATACATATAACTAAGTATTTAAACTTTTTTTTGCTATACCAAAAAGAAAGCATACTAATAATTTTTAATAATTATTTAAAATACAACAAGATTTTATAATCGACACAACATAAAGTCCTAATTAGACTTTTAAGTATGCACGTCTCTCCGTAGGGTACATGTCGTTATGTCGTTTACTTGTCTTTTGTAGCTGCACAAAACTGTATGGAGACATTTTGATGACATAATCTAGCTTGTATATACTAGTACTATTACTTGAGAAAACAATTACCCCAACTTCTACAGCTTTGCAAATAATTTGCCCGAGACGTTAGTTTTAAAAGAGCCCATGTATTTATTTTGAATGGTGGTTCATTTGGTTACACATATCATGAAAATGCATTTTGTAATTAGAAGATGTATATATATAGATTAATTTACAGAAATACACTTAAAAGGAAAAGAAATTTTACATTTATACCTGTCTTTTAATGGTTCTCAAATATACACCTCAAATATTAGGGTTTAAGGTTTAGTGATTAGGGTTTAGGGTTTAGCTATTAGGGTTTAAAGTTTAGGAATTATGGCTTAGGGTTTAGGGTTTAACGTTTAGGGTTTCTTTTAGTCTAGGGTATAATGGTCTTTTTTTATTAAAAAGGGAGGTGTAAAAATAAAATTTTTTCAAGCAGAGATATTTTTGAAAAACAGACAATACAAAAGTGTATTTTTGTAAGTGTCCCATATATATATATATATATATATGAGGCCGATCATGTTGAAAAGTCGAACCAAGTTGGATTATTTTTGACACTCTAATACGTTGAAACATTAATATAGTTGTAGCTTATCAGGCCACTAATACTACCAAAATTATTAGAATTATACTAATGCATAGGTTAACTAATACTTAAATACGCATGACTCTGCGTTCATACAAGGAAATTAAAAAAAAAAAAAAAAAGAGGCTATGGGTGACCAATAACAATAGAGTGAAGTGGAATGATAAGGTAAGACTATACTGCGAACAATGTATGCAAGTTGATCAATTGTGCTCAATGTACATTACAAGTGCATGCATGTCTTTAATGTTGACCTATCTACACACCGGCCTACATTTTTTGATATTGTACATTTTAATCATCATCTACTATCTTATATTTTAAAAAAATTATATATAATTTTCAATGATATACAGCGTATATAGATAGAACAAATACTCTATATTAAACATCGCATATACAACATCTCTGTGTTTTTTGTTTATTGCTAAAGCTTGGACAAGCTAACCCAAAAACCAAACTGAAAACAGAAACCGAACCGAAACCCAAAAAAGTTTGAAAATATAAAAACAATTTCAATTTTTGAAAATCGAAACCGAACTGAACCGAACCGCAATATTTCAGAAAACCAAATAGAACCGAAAATGTTTAACAAATATTTTAAAATATTCAAAAATATCTAATACTCAAAAATACTTGAGAATATGTGAAAGTTACTCATTTCAGTCGGAACCGAGCCGGAAACCTCTTGATTCCCAAATTTAGGTTCTAGACTATGAAGTAAGGTTGTATTCCCCCCCCCACCCAAGAGAAACAGAGTGTGACAATCAAATCTCGAAGCCTGAGAATAAATAAATCTAAACATTGAATGGATTCGAAAACGTGGTAAGTATAAAACTTAAGAGAATAAATCTCATTTTAAACAATTAAATTCTTTAAAATCTCCTTTAAACACATGAAAGCTAAGCCTCTTGTCAAAGCTACAATAATTTTAGCGAAAAACCGAAGGCTTATTAGAGCATTTTGGTAAAACAAACACACACACGATTCAATGAATGAACAAACTTGGATATATGCTCAATCAAACACAATCCAACCTCTATGCACCAAGGGCTTAGCAAGAGAAACCACCCTAGAGTTACAAAGAGAAATGTATGAACAGAGTCTTAGAGAGAAAGATAAATTAAAAATTCTCAGAAAAATGAATGAATCAATCAATCTCTCATAACAAACTCTTTTGTATCTTCTTCTCTTTCTTTAACGGCTCTTTAACGGCTCCAACAAACTCTAACTTCCATTCTCTGCTTGCCACGTGTCTTCTAACAACATACCCTCCTCTGCTGACACGTGGACATCTTATTAGTTATATCACATTTGAGCAGCTGTGTTTAGCTTCTCTACTAGACTCAATTGTGTCCTTGTTATGCTTGATAATTAGAGAAGCAATTGGTCCTGTAAAATACATAACAACATCCATTAGTTAAATTTTTAGTAATGTCTCTTGTTTCTGACCTTTGAGTTTTGAGATCTTTGTACCTGAAGACTATCATTCACGAGGTTACCAAATACATGTGGGGGTAATTTTGGAAGGGATGCTATTGCATCTGCAATGAGTCTTCCTATGTTGACCTTGCTAACGAATTTCATTATAAACTCTGTATCAAAGATTATGCGTATATAGTGGTGATACGATACTAAGGGAAATCGTGAGCTAATAAGTGAAGAATGGGCCTGCGGTTTTAAGAAGAAAAGCCTTTTATGTTTAAGGGTTTCTTTTCATTAACTTACACTCACTATATAAAGTGATGTGCTTTCTTGTTATGTCGTATGCTTGATGAGAGATTTGGGATGGCCATGTGCCATATGGGCTGATCAATGTTGATCAGATTGGGAGAGTTTTGGATTGTTGAGTGAAAGCTTGATGATTTAGATCTCTATTCTATCTTTTATCATGTATAGTTTTTATTACTATCAATAAAAGAGAGTTTGAGTGTTTTATAAAGAAGATCGAAAGAGATTCACAGAGCTTGGGAGTAAGAACCTATCAAATTGGTGCGCGGCGAGTTCCGATCGAATCTAACGCGAGATAATTTCTATGGGTTCGACATTAAAGGCCATACAATCCTTAGCGTCTGGCGGTGAGGATTTGAAAAAGATGAACATGATGCGTGTGGAGTCTGCTGGGGTGGCCAAATCATGTTCAGAGCTTGATCATCGTCTCACAGAGACATCGTTTTCCTTGGATCAGCGTTTGATGACCATGGAACAGCGTTTGGAGAAGAGTGTGGCGCAGATCTCGTGTTCCGTACAAAAAATTCAGCATATATTGTTTCAGGATCAAAGGAAAGCTAACGATGGTGGTGATGCGATTATGGATCTGTCACTAACTCCAATAGATCTGATGAGAAGCAACCCAGGATCTTGCAGCTCAGAACAAGGTTTACGATCTATGATAGAGACACGTGAGTCGAGGGTGAAGAAGTTGGAGATACCGATCTTTGATGGCTCTCGACCTTATGGATGGATCTCTAGGGCTGAGATTTTCTTCAGAACGAGACAATTTACTGAGGCGGAGAGGTTAGGTATTGTGTCCGTGAGTCTCGAGGGCTCCGCTCTTAACTGGTTCAAAGGACAAGAAGAGATTGAACCATTCATGGATTGGTCTCAACTGAAGAGCAGATTGGTTGCTCGATTTGCATCAAGTTCTTCTCAACCAGATATTATATGTAAGAAGAACTTGATTCTTGCTGCAAAACTGGTTCAAACAGAGATTGATCTAGAGGATGAATCAGTAAGGGAAAAGGAATCGACGTATAGCAAGGATTGTAATGATCAAGCGCAACCAGAATCGATTTTGGATGTGTCACTCTCTGATTTTTGCACTTATGTTGGGTTAATTCATGAAAGAGAAGATTTTGACGTGTTAAATATCAACATGGAGGATGGCTTGACATTAAACTCAACAGGTGGAAAATCCAAATATTTTGCATATAACTTGTTCGCTAAAATGCTTCTCAAAGGAAGAAGAAGAAGAGGGAAGCAACTAACTATGCAGAGCAAAATGATGAAGTCCTGGAAATTCAAGTACAAAGATGAAGAATCGGTTGCAAAATATCACAATATCATGCAAAGGGACGATGGTTTGGTTTCTGAGGCTTTGAGTGTTTTGCAGATACAAATGTTTGAAAGGATTTATGGGTCACAAACTGTCTTTCAACAGATTAGCCATGAGTTTGATTGGTGGTTTAAGTTCAAGTTACTCTCTGATGTGATTATACATTTAGTTAAAAAAATGGTTATTAGAGTTCATGGTTTACAACTAGAGATGAGGAAGTTGGCTTATCTTAGCACCTAGAAATACATGCGGTTTTATGAACTATGTATCAGAGTAACAAATAAGAAGCAACAAGGGAAGAAAAACAAGAAGTTTAAAAGCATCTCTGAAATAATCAAATTTGCAGTAAGTGCCATTGTTCGGAATCTCTTTGAATTCATGTTTGTTGTCTTGGATGAAGCGATGTTGAAATGTTCCACAACCAAGTGTGAAAAAGGGAGGAACGAACCAGAACAAGTGCTAATAGAAATATTCTCAGGAAGTGGTGTTCAAGAGATTTTCTTGGCTTCCTCAAAAGTTGGAGGGTCTTTCTTTTTGGGTTCTACACTTCCTAGTATGATTGTAGATATGGCTGTGGGGATAAAATCCTTCCTACCATCAAAGAACAGATTAGGAATGATGATACAACGTCTACTTTGTAAGATGGAATGGCAAGTTAAGCAAAAATGGAGATATAAACCAAGACAACCTGATTTAGAGTGGATTTTGGGGCTGGAGTTTACTTTGGATAGTGTTGTGTTCATCATTGATCCTAGAATTGATTGGCCGTATGTGTTGTTCCCATTGAACTTTGCTTCTTCAGCTCGTAAGGAGTTCATAGACGATGATGATGGGAGAAGTATTGCTATTTTTCTGAGAAAATTCAGAATGCATGAAGGTGGTGGGAGGAGTATAATAAGAGTTGGTAACTGCAATGATCAAGCTGATGGAATATGGCTTCATTCGCAAAGAATACACCATAAAGAGAAGAAGAGAAGGTGTTTTAAATCTTGGATGTTTAAATACAAGACAATGGGAAGTAAAATGTTTTGGTTGGACAAAGTGAGGGTAAAACATGATATAAAGAAGCAGACACATATTGATCATTGTCAAAAAGTCTATAAAAGTGAGATCTCACAGTTGCAGTTGTGGCTTGAAGACTCGTCTTCGGTATGGCACCGGTGGAGACGCAAAGGCAAGCAGAATTGTGTTCTTGGCAGCTGGCCACCATCGCGGATATTCACGTACAAACTAATAGAGTTTGATGGCAAGGTTGTGCAAGGCTTCAAATTTGCAGCCACAATGCTTTGGAAAAGCTTAACAATGGTGAGTTTTTATCCTTTCACGCTTGAGGACAAGCGTTATTTTAAAGGGGCGGGTATTGATACGATACTAAGGGAAATCGTGAGCTAATAAGTGAAGAATGGGCATGCGGTTTTAAGAAGAAAAGCCTTTTATGTTTAAGGGTTTCTTTTCATTAACTTACACTCAGTATATAAAGTGATGTGCTTTCTTGTTATGTCGTATGCTTGATGAGAGATTTGGGATGGCTATGTGCCATATGGGCTGATCAATGTTGATCAGATTGGGAGAATTTTGGATTGTTGAGTGAAAATTTGATGATTTAGATCTCTATTCTATCTTTTATCATGTATCGTTTTTATTACTATCAATAAAAGAGAGTTTGAGTGTTTTATAAAGAAGATCGAAAAAGATTCACAGAGCTTGGGAGTAAGAACCTATCAAGTGGATTATATATACAGTCTGTGTATTAACTTAAGGGTGTATAATAAGCTCACCACGACACTGGCAACGTATTTGTAGACATCGGTGATTAAAGTAAATAGCCTCTCCATTCCTTCCAAGTCATTTGGGAGTTTGTCAACAGTTGTTGCCTTGAAAAGATCGACCGCAGCAACATAAAAAACATGTTTTCTTAATCAGTCATAATGTAGGTAAAGCCATAATTGGTTGAGCGATGCAAATCATAAAACTCTATATACACAAAGCTTAAGATAACTCATCTTGGTTCATTCATTCACAAAATCATCACGGAAACAGATATCTAGAGACCTTATCAAGCATCAAGAAACTAACCTACTTAGACAATAAGAACTATATTACATATGGAATTGGTTACGAATAAATTTTTTAACAAGAATAGTTAGAATACTCACATCCGACTCTCTCAGCCTCAACCATGCGAAGATCCACAGGAATCTGTTGAAATTTTGCAGTGAGTTGTTGATCGCCAAGTGAAAGGTTTAAAGAGACAAAAGCTTTTATGGTACCGTCACCATTTGTGAAACCAGTGTCAACAGTTAGGTGAATTGGGTTGGTAACTTCTCGAGCATAGAAGTCATGAATCAATGCACTACCACCCGTGACTCCAACACCAGTTGAGTACCTTGCAAATCAATAGAACTTGATCTATTAGTTATTCCAAATCAAGAACTAACTATTAATAATGTCCTATAATCGCTATAATCTCCTTCGGATTCACCTTTAAGTGTGAAGCTAACATATTATGGTGGTAATCAATATCCAGAGCAACCTGCAAGTAAACAAAATTTTAAATCAAACAGTTTGCATTTGATCCATCCAATACCAATTTGTTTTTTATAAGAAGAAATCTGACTAAGTTCGTCTACATTTCTCTCCTTTTACACCTCAGATTCTCACAAGCTTAAATCATATCTATTTGCCAGATACGAAACAAATTTGAAGAACCAGTCCATCAGAGATCAAAGTAGAACCTGAACGAGATCGTATCCTTCGAGAAGAGCAATGACTTGACGGCTCCACATGAGAAAGTTGGAGGAGTCAAGTTTGGTGACATTCGTCATATTGACGTTGAGAAGAGTGTGAGTTTCAGAGACATTGATTGTCTCATTTGTGGTGGCTGGGGTCCACATTGCACCAGAGATGAAGAGAGAGATTGAAGGTTTGGTGAGTGGCGGCGAAGGTGTGAGGTTCGAGAAAAAAAAAATATTTTTAGGTTAGGTATCGAAGGGCTCTGATACCATATTATGAATAGACTTATTGTATTAACATAAGTGATTTACAGTATTTATAGTGTGATACACTTAGCAGACTAGGGAATGTATAATTACAAGTGTAGCCTTTCTATACATATCTCAACAATCGGAAGATTCATTATAAGGTACGGCGTATGAATCCCTCGGGAAGAATGGATCCGAGAAGAGTGCCGATGACTCGTTCCGCCGAGTCAGGACGTCACAGACGTTAAAGATAACGAGGGGGTGGATTCTCGCTGTTAGCACAGTGGTAGTCACGGAAGCCGTAGATGAACTGCAAATACGGTGCGCTCGATCATCGCCCTCGCCGCCGCAGCCACGGTTGAAATTGTGACTTGTGAGAAATCGACAACGATAAAAGGCGCGGGACTGTTAGTTTTAGGTTGTGTGAAACAGAAAAAAATAAAGCTGAGGTAGTTAGATGTTAATGGACCTAAGTTGGCCCATTATATTCTTTCTTTTCAGACAATATACGAAGGATTACTTGAAACCAAATTTTTATTGTTTTTCTTTTTGGTAAAATAAAGATTTCAATGTTTCCAACCCATATAAACTACAACTAATTATAAATATACTAACCTTCTTTAGTATTATGTAGCTAAAAATAATTTTTTCCTAAGTAATATTAAGAAAAATTGTATATAAACATATATATGATATTAGTTTTTGTTAGCAACATCTAGTTTTTTTGTGTGTTTCCTCTGTACTACTAACAAAAACGATAGGTGCTTGATTTGATGACGATTAGTCAAACATGGATTAGTCGTTACTATTTTGTTGACTGACCTCCCCACTGTTTACGACTTGTATGAATTATATTATTGTCGTTTGTAAAAGCATCCTAAATTGTAGTATAAAAAATAATTTGTATTTCAAATACGAATGATCAAATGTTCCAAAATTTCAGTATCTTACAACTAATTTAATCATACCACACAAATTAATTTTTATAAATAGCAGCTGTTTTTTTTGGGGAAAAAATTAATGTAATTTGTTGCCTTTCTTCATCCCAAATGGCTCCAGAATTCTCCTAGGAATGTCTTTGCAGCGTCAAGGCTCGGGAAGTATGTAGGTTCCATGAATATCTGACTCAGTGAGTCACACGACTCCTGACTCGCCGTCGCGTTCGTCTCCGCGCTTCCCATCATCGCCGCCACTAGTTGCTTGTACGAGAAGAAGAAACTCTTCGCCGCCGCTTCAACCGCCTGCATCCCTTGAAGCAGATGGATCTTATCGCACTCTCTCTTTCCCGCGTAAAGCCTCATCGCCGCCTCCTGTAATCTCGGTCCTCCCGTCGGATCAACCTCAACCGCTAGCACCGCCGGTACTTTCTGCCTCAGATCTTTCGACATCTTCATCATCTCCACTAATCCTTTAGATCTGAAACAGAACGCGTCGTTATTCTTCCCCGTCGATTTGATCTGTAACTGTTTTTTCAATTTGAGAAAATCCTCTGGATCCATAAGGATATGAAGATCTTCGATCTCTGTTAGAAGCTTCCAGATCTTCTCGAGTAAGTAGACATCGTTCGAAGCTTTTTCGAATTCGCCTTCTTCGATTCTCGATCCGATTCGAGTCAGGAGATTTCCAGAGACGTAGATCCACGATTCGAGGATCTGGTGAATGATATAGAGCGTTTGATTCTCCTGGTTATCGATATGATCTGCGTATGGGTTATCCTTGAGGCGGTGGATCTCTTCCGGTCGGCAAATCTCATCGTACCGGAGATTCGGTTTCCCGGCGATGTTCTGTTCTCCAAGTCCAAGCGTATACTTACACCGACGCATCTCGTTATCAATCGTACACAAGATTTTCTTCCCTACAGCCTCCGATCTCCGCCACGTAGCAAGCTGTGGAAGCAAGCTGAGTAAGCTCCATCCATCACCAACCGGAGCCGCCGATTCAGTGGATTCGCTTTCCTCCTCCTCCTCGCAGATCTCAGCCACAAGCTGGATCTGCTTCGTGACGAGCGAATCGATCCGCCTGTTCCATTCACGGTGGTTGATATACGGTCTGGTGTCGGAAGAAACGGCGAGGACTAATCTGAAAGTAATCTCCAAAGCTTGGAGAGCCGGTTTGAGAATCGGCTCAGTCTTCCATAGAGGAAAATCACGAGATGACCAGAGATTCCTAAGCTCAGGGAGACGGAGGTAAAGCTCGTAGGCGGAGCAAGCAGCCGGTGCGGAACACGAGATCGGAGATGACGCCGGAACTTTGAACGGAGAAGGAATAGTGACGTGAAGCTTTGAAGAAAGCTTAGGGGAAGTTGAAGGTAAATCAGATGAAACCATCTTCCTCTTCCACTCCATATCAACCATTTTTTTTTCTCTCTGTGTTTATTTTTTTTGTTTGTTAAAAAAGAATTTGAATTGTGAGTTTGATGAAGATTAGGATACGAGGAGAGTTTATATATAGAGAAATGGATAGGGAAGGAGCAAAAAGCGTGTAGAATGTTGAAAGTCAGCGTAGAGACGCGGTCTCTCTCTTTTTAATTTTCCTTTTTTCTTTGGTCTCGATTCAATTATTTTGGAAATATTTTATTTATTCAACACATGTGGATTTAATATGAGGATAATCTTTTTCCTTGTATTAGGCGTCAATATGGGGATAACTTTAATTTCTATATTTATGATAAGATCATGCTTTTGTACTATTTCCATTAAAGTTAATTTGCCCCATTAAATGAATGCGTAATAAATCCTGAAATCCATACAAATGGTATTTCTCTCTTTTTGGTAAGAATATCCTTCCAAGAATCGTATAAACCGTGTATTATGGGGGTAGTTATCTTTGTAAAATACACATTTCTATAGAGATGTCAATTTGGGCGGTTGTCCGCGGGCTTGGTCCAAGAAATTCATATGCGGGGCGGGTTTAGACATTACAAAAGAAGTCCAAAATTTTGCGGGCTAATCGGACATTGTTCTCGCGGTCTGCGGGACTAGTACGGGTCAACCGCTGCGGGTTTGCGGGCCGTAAATAGACCGCAAAACAATTATTTTTTCCTCTGAAATCTTTCAGTTTCTCCGGTAGATAGACACGTAATAATCCTCAAGGGAACAATTTCAAGACTTGAACAACGTCTTCTTCCGTTGGAACTAGTGGAACGAAATCGACATTATTATTGTGAAAGCGAAATTCATAAAGTATTACTCTATCTATATATTTTTTAAAAAAAATTCAAATTTTTGTTACTTTTCCAATAAAATATTATGCAATAACTTTTTCTAACGGATATGTATTTTTTTTAAAGAGAATGATTATAAAATGTGATTACAGTATATCTTGATGAATCGTTTAGTCGTAACAAGTTTTGAGAGTTTTGACATCTTGCAGTATTTTAAAAAACAATCTCGTTGTTTTTGTGAGTTATCTTCAATGAAATGTGATGTACTTAATATTCCTATCATGACTGTAGCTTCGGAGTCCTCTTTTAGTAATGGATCTCGCGTCCTCAACAAGTACAAAATCTCGCATCCTCTTTTAGCTTCGGAGTCCTCTTTTAGCATTGAGTTTTATTTCATGAATAATTTATTTTGATTTAGATTTGGTTTAACTCTTGCATATTGATGATGATTTGGTTCATTTGCTTTCAGGTTAGACATTTTCAAAATTTTATTTTCTATAATTGTTGTTTTGAAAGTCGTTTTTCAAGACTTTCTAATGAGTTCATTTATGATNTAATAAGTTCATTTATGATAGTAATAATGTTAGAGTTTTAACTCATTATATAATCATGAAATAATTATAAAAACGACTTTGTTAGCATTTGAACGAGATTGGGCCGCGAGCGGACCCGCGAACAACACGCGGAGCGGGCATGGGCACTAATTTTCGAACCGCCGCCCGCCGCGGTCCGGCCCGCACCGACAGTAAAAAAAGAAACCCGCCGCGGGTTGGGCTACTTGGACGCATGCGGTCCAATTTGACATCACTACATTCCTAGATAGTTTAAAAAAGAATAAAAATCAAAATGAACTATCCTTTAAAAGCGGAGTAGATATTATTGTTCCATTATATATATTTTTTTTCTTCCAAAGGTCAATTTTATTAATGATGATCTCCAAATAAGAGATTTGTAATGTTGCTCGGTACAAAGTAGAAATATTCGAAATCTACATTAATTGGAAATGGTAATTTTGACAAGCAGTCTGCTACTTGATTCGATTCCCGTCAAGCCCATTGTAGACTTGAAGGTGCAAACCGCCTTAGCCAACCATGGATTTCAGAGACCAAGTTGCAATGTTGAAAACAGAGTTCTTAGCCATTAATAATTTTTGTCACCATAAAGCTATCTCCTTCAAGAATGACTTGTTTGTATCCACGAGTCCACATATGCTGAATAGCAATGAGTAATGCCTGAAGTTCTGCTTCAATGACATCTGCACATACATGTCCTTTAGCATGTCCCGAACCTAAATATGTACCATTTGAATATATGTATACCCATCCAGCTAATGATTGGTGTTGTCCCCTTAAGCTGGCATCAAAATTGCATTTGATGTATCCCGGGTCAGGTTTTACCCATGAATATATTGGTATGTTTCCTGTATAATGTGTCGGCTTTGATGTATTAACAACATTCAGGAAGTCTTCTGTATCATTAGCGATTAGTTTTGCATCAAGTTGCCATTGACTTGACTTATGTTGATAGACTAGAAGATTGCGACTCTTCCAGATTCTCTATAATGTCCACAAAGGTGTGTGTCTAACAGTTAGATGGAGGTTGAAATTATTATGGATTGCAAGTATGTTCTCTATCTTTGCCTCAAAAGATATGGAAGGATCATGTAGCTAGGAGTAGCAGATTGTGTGGCTCGCCATACAGCGGAGGCGTAGGAACAAGTAAAGAATAGATGGTTGATTGTTTCCTCATGTTGACAACACCGTTTACATGTTATATCTGTTGTGATATGTCTTTCTAGTAGGATGGAACCAATCGGTAGAGCAGATGATAATGCTTTCCAGAGGAAATGTTTCAGTTTTGGGGCGGTATTAAGTTTCCACACGGCTTCTTTTAAATCTATCCGTCTTTGGATGGGTACTCCTTGCACCTGATTAATTTCCCCCGCTAGTCTAAAAGCCGACTTAACTGTGTATATACCTTGAGATGTATAAGTCCATCCTACTAAGTCTTTCTCAGAATAGTTACTCAATCGCAGCTTGGTAATGATGTTTGCATCTTCAGGACTGATGTTGGCTTTGAGTTTGTCGAGGTCCCATCCGCGGGGTGTGGTGGACATCAGATCTTTAACCAAGCTGATGTTAGGCAGTGGTCCGAATATACGGCGTGGGGGTCTTGGAGGTAGTGTTGGTATCCAGTTATCCGACCAGATGCGTGTGTTGGCTCCATTGCCAATGATAACTCTCATTCCAGCTTGGACTAGCGTGCGCCCTTCTAGTAATGATCACCATATGAAGGAAGGTTTTGATCCTAGTCTTGCGTTCATGATGGAACCCTTTGGGAAATACCTCCCTTTGAGTACTCTCGATACTAGACTATGTGGATTATGAAGGATTCTCCTGACTTTTTTACCTAATAGTGCATCATTAAAGTTTCCAATATTCCGAAAACCCAAGCCTCCATTCTTCTTAGAATGACTAAGTCGATTCCATGTAAACCAATCCATACCTTTCTTCTCCCCTCCTTTATTCCACCAATACTCCGCTAGAATTAATTCAATCTCTGTACAAATGCCTTGAGGCAGCTTAAAGCAATTCATAGTATAGACAGGAAGGGAAAGGGCTACCGTTTAACAATGATCTCTTTTCCTGCTTCTGATAAGAATTTGTTAGTCCAATTAGCTGTCCTTTGTTGTACTTTATCGACAATAAACTTGAACATATCTTTTTTCTTTCGTCCAATTTGTTCAGGAAGACGAAGATACTTCCCATTGCCACCATCATTATGTATTTGAAGAATATGCCGAAGTCGAGTCTTGACATCAGGCGAGATTCGAGAGCCAAAAGTGATGGCGGATTTGTTCAAATCGACCGATTAACCGATTGACCGGATATCTTCTCATAGAGTTTTAATGTCTGCATGATAGCTTTACAGGATCTAGGATGGGCATGGCAGAAGAAAAGAGCATCATCCGCGAACATAAGGTTATGTATCATTGGAGATGAGGTACTAAGTATGATACCTTTAATTTTATTCTTTGCAGCCATCGATTGAAATATGAATATGAGGACCTCCGCACACATAATAAAAAGATAAGGTGATAGTGGGTCTCCTTGCCGAATACCTCGGCCATGCTGGATTTTCCCTCTTGGAGATCCATTGAGCAATACCGAGAACGTCGCAGATTCAACACAAGACATGATCCATTGTATCCATTTTTGTGTAAATCCCATTACCTCCATGGTATGATGAAGGAACCGCCATTCCAGTGGGTCATATGCTTTTGTAATGTCCGTCTTGATAGCCATGTAGGATTTGGCCCATCTCTTCCTCGATTTGAGGGAGTGTAGGACTTCATGGGCAATAATGACATTGTAGAGGATGTTCCTTCCGGGTATAAACGCTGCTTGGTTTGGAGATATTAATGTTGGTAATATAGTTTTAAGCCGAGAGACTAAGATCTTTGAAATGATCTTATAGCTCACATTACACAAGGCAATAGGTCTAAAGTCAGATAACTTACTAGGAAATTCTTTCTTCGGAATTAAACAAAGTTTTGTGTGGTTTCTATTTTCCTTCATAACACCCGAGCTAAAAAACTCTTTGATCTCCATGATGGCATCTCCCTGAATATCAGGCCAAAATTGTTGGAAAATGTGGCGATGAAGCCATCAGGTCCAGGGGCCTTAGTAGCTCCAATATCAAATACTGTCCGTCGTATCTCATCATCTGTAATCCTACTAGTGATTTGCTCATTCATTTGGGATGATACTCGTCGATTGAATCCATAGAAGGCTTCTTGCATTGCATTGGCATCATTTCCTTCGCTTGTGAAAAGCTGGGAGTAGTAAGTGTCAGCAGCTTGAGCCACTTCGTCGTCCCCACGGTATATTCACCCATGATCATCTTCCATGGTCGTGATCTTATTTCGAGCCACACGTGACTTAGTTGTTGTATAGAAAAAATGTGTGTTCCGATCTCCTAGTTTTAGCCATTGGTTTTTACTTTTCATTTTCTAGTAGTATTCTTCATCCTTATATGCATGGCATAGTTCTTTCCGGATGGCTTTACGAGTGAAAGTAGAAGTATGTCTGTTTGCATAAGTCTTGTCTAATTGTTTTTAACTGTATGGTGCGTTTAACAGCGTTCGGCCTATGAGAATGTTTCCAGCTCGAGATAGCGTGTTGGGCGCTTAGTAACTTAGTTTCCAAAGTGCGGTTATCAGAAGTTAAATTATTCCATATGGAGGAAATCTGGTGGTGGAAGGCGTCATCAGTAAACAAGCTATCATCATAGTAGAATCGTCGGGTCTTGTTCAGGGTTAACCGAGTCAGGGTTGTGAGTATCGGTGTGTGATTTGATCCTTTAAATGGTAAAAACTCGACCAAAGCTGACGGGAACATAACTAGCCATTATGAGTTAGCCGTTGCCTTATCCAAACAGCATCGCACGTCATATTTGTGTCTTTTCCCAGTCCAAGTAAATTGATCTCCTACGCATTTAAGATACCAAAAATCACAAACCACCATCATTCTACGAAAATCGGTGAATGTGTATTCTGCGCGGGGAGGACCACCTTTCTTCTCACTGTTGCTATTAATTTCATTATAATCTCTCAATGTTATCCAAGGTCCATGCGTCTTTGTTGCTATGCGTTCTAAGTTTTCCCATAAATGATGTCTTAGATGTGATTGTGGGTGACCATACACAAAAGAACAATTAAAAAAGAGTTCATTAAAATCAACAGTATAATGGATGAGATTAGGCGGTGAAGATAAAACAGAGATAACAACAGTTTTTTCCAAAACAAAACTAAACCGCCACTAAGACCAATCGGCAGAACCGTGTAGTATGAATCATAACCAATGTCTCAACAGATATCACGGATGTAGTCATCACTTTGTTTGGTTTCAAATAGGCATATGATGTCCGGGAGATGTTTGTGACGTATCTCCTTGAGGCGTCAAACTATCAAGACAATGCCTAAACCTTAACAATTCCAGGTGGCCATACTCATGGGTCATTGGGTGGGTTTGGTCCCACCACACCATCATGATCATCTTCATCGTTGGTTGTTCCGCTGCCTTCGCCCACCTCTAAAGTTTTGCGACGTCTCTGAACGTCCGTAACATCAATGTCTTCTAGTTTCCTTTTGCGAGATTCTGATGTTTCACCCATCACGTCATCAGTATCACACTGAACCGGAACTGGGAGTTAAGGACTGCTTGGTTACAAAACAATGCTCGAGTGATGTTCTGTCTCCGGAGAATCTGGAGGTATAAGAACCAACGAATTATCAATTACCTCGGCAGGGGCCATGATGGCCAGTGGCAGTACGTCGAGTGGCATAGCTACTGTTGGTATTTGAGGAATGAGTACGCCTTTTTGTTGAGGTTCACTCGGAGCAGAATCGTTACGAGCCATAGGTCCGATGGGCAGTAAGCGAGCATAACCATTTTCTCGGGCTCCACCATTCGGATCATCACCATCTTCATCGGGTCCTTCAGGGCCAAGACCATCATTCGGGAGCAGATAAGCTCCAGAATCATGTGTCAACATGCCGCAAGTGGTGCAAACGTCTCGTAGCCTTTCGTAGTTTAATCGCAACAGAGTATTGACGCTGGGTATAAACTGGAAATATCGACAGAACTTTAACGGCTCTCTCACATCCCAATCGATCAACACTTGTACAAACTCCACTCGTATTGCAACAATAGGATCATAGTCAATTTGAAGCAATTGTCCAATGGCTCGGCCGATTAGAGCGATTACTTCGCGGTTGAGGAATTGGAACGGAATTCCTCGCACTTGTACCCAAAACGAGATGTTGAGTTCGAAGACATTGAGAAGAGGGTACCACCTCTCCATTATCAACATCCGATCCGCGAATGACCATGGTCCTCGGCGTAAAACGGCGTTCATAGACTCTTCCGAAGGGAAGATAAATTGAAATCGCCTTCCATCAAGTATCCGGCCATAGACTATGCCGGCGAGACCCCAGAGTCGCGGTAAGTGCACAATGATCGTTTGGATGTTTTGTCTCCGAGGCATGAGTGGCCGGCCAACAAGAACGAATCTATTTTCATGGGCAGCCTGCATCACCGCATCGGTGAGTAAAACGACGGGTTCGTCTCCAACACCGAGTTCCAACTCTTCAATCTGGCGTCTTAGTTCGTCGGCTATGGTTACCGAAACAAGGTTCAGAGTTTGGTACATGATTAAAAAAAATAAGATTTTAGAAGTATAGATTGATGCTGAATCGAAAAGGGTTGAAGAAATTGGGAAAGACTGAGAATATATCTCTTCACATATGGTTATGGAGACCATCGTGGGTCGACCACGACGGTTAAGTTATCTCAACCGTAACAAGGCGGCGAGGAAAAATCGCAATTGTGTGCCGGAAATCGCGTTTGGTTTCGCCGAGAGAGAGAAAAATATCTTTGCTAGAATAATTAGAATCGCCATAATGTAATTTATTGTTCCATTATATAAGTTTTCTTAATTTAAAAGAAAAAATTTTAAATCTTATTTTTGTATTAAAATTATTATTTAGATCTAAACAAAAGTAATTTAATCACATTTTTTGTTATTGTTAAATTAAATAAATTAAAGATTTAGTTATATATTAACAACTCTTCTAAAATGAAATAAAAAAGATTGATTATTTTATAAAATGGAATAGATAAAAAAGTACAAAGTCTAAGTGTCGTCCACAAGTTTTTGTGCAATACATTTGTTTGATGTATCCTAAATTAATGCTCCTTTCGCCTTATTTTAATTGGTGTTTAAGAATATATTTTATTTCAGTTTAACTAATTTATAAAAAAATGTATATAAAATTTAAAGTTATTTGATATTTATAAATTAATTTTTATTAGTTGGATTAATTTTATTTAATGACGTTTTATGCAAAAATTGAATAAAGTTAGTTATATTTCTTTAACCTGTGTACAACAATTTTAAATGTCAACTAATGTATAAAAGAGAATATTGATGTATTTTGTTGTATTGCTTCTCTGTTTTTAAGGTGCAAATGGTTGCATAATTACAAAATTTTAACGCTTTAAAAAAAATATCATTGAAAAGTAGTAGAAAATAATTTCACTAATTTTAATGAAAAAAGTAAATTTGTTAAAAAAAATAAAAGATTTTGTTTCTCTATTATTTGTGAAAGGAGTAAGTAAAATGAAATTACTCTATTATCTTTTTTTTTATTACTCAGGATAATCACATGCTCAAATAGACTCAAACTAATCTCTGGGCAAAAATCGTCTACTGGAAAAAAGTCGGGTAGGTGCGTTTTCGGGGTTTGCTAATGAACCTAAAGCAAAGATTCATATTCGTGTGGAGTGTCTAGAGATAATTGTACAGTAGTTTCCTTCGCCAGAATTCAAAATTATATGATGTTTACCACGAAAATTTATTTTTACCGCTGGATCACGACATTCCTAACTACTCTACCACATTTCTTCCACTAATTTGTATTTCACTCGTTTTTATTTCATCAATTCTTTTATTGATAACCACTTACGTCTTTAATCTCATGCGTAATATTAATATGTTTGACATGGAATTCTATATCACCGGGTGTGCAAAACGATACATTAAAATTTTAAATAAAATGGGATTATTTAAAAGAGGATTATTTTAGTGTGGATAAAACATTTAGACGGTGCCGTGTGGAACGGATAGAAAAGAAAACTAAAGAAAGGGCACATGGAGGGAAGAAGTAGTAGGAATATAGATGTGAAGCTTATCCAAAATGTGTTTGGGAGGTTGGAGTTTGGTCTATGTTTCTTTCCCAAATAGTTAATTACTTAGAAGCTGTCGTTTCCTTTGACTTTGGTTTTTCTTTCTTTTTTTCTTCATAAATTTCAGTATTTCATCTACCTATATTTTTACTATTTCGTCTGTTTCTTAAAGAATGTCATTTTAAAGTTTTAGTTTCGTATTATAAAAAGTGTCATTTTACATTTTCGATACAAATTAATTAAAAAAAATTCGGTTTAAACCTCACTGTTTTATTGTATTAAATGGAGAGAGAATTTTTTAGAAAAATAAATAAATAAAGAGTATATAAGATTTTTTAACAGTTTTCTTAATTTGTCTGAAAATGTCAAATGAAACTATTTTTGCAAAACAAATGAAGAAGTTAAATTACACTTTTCCCGTTCCAATAAAAATATCGTTTTAAGATTTTAGTTTTGTTTTACATTTTCAATATAAATTCATAAATAAAATTCTAGTTTTAACTCACATATTAATTAGAGAAAAAAATTTTAAATAAAATTCTAGTTTTAACTCACATATTAATTAGAGAAAAAAATTTTAAATAGTTTTTTTAATTTGTGTGAAAAAATGTCGAAATGGCAGTACTGAATACATATGAGAATAATAAATTTGGATTGACAAAGACTACTAATACATGAGATTTAACCGAGTGTGTGTTAAGTGCATGCATTCTACTATTGTGTGACCAAGACTTTAGTGGATGCTTCTTTTTGTTTTATAGGTAAATGAATGGATTGTAAATTTGATTAATAGTAGTATCAGTCGGAGAAAAATAATTTCTTCGGATATATAATTATTTAGACAAGTGATATGTAACGAATAATTATGTATTGTTATGAAGATAAAACCAAGTCAGTGGTCCATGACCGGCTGCTTATTATTTTTGTTATAATAGAATTTTTAAAAGACAACAATTTAATTTAATTTCACCAACCAATACTATATTCTTCAACCATACTGTTTTTCTAACGAACATTTTTGCCAGCTCGCGAAAAATTTGGTTACCTAGTCGCCAGTCAAACAAAGTAGTTCAAATATACTTAAAGAGCTTTTATACTTACTTGTTTCCTCTGTAGGCCATTGATCTCCAAATTTAACTTTGAAGTAAAGATGTTCTCTCTAGCCTAAACCATTTTGTCCAATTAATAAACTCATATTAGCATTTATATTGGTGATTAATGATATATATTTCAATACTCTATTCGTTTCACAAATATATATATTTTGGATTTTTTGCACATATTAAAAACAATTAATGCACAACAAAAAGAACCTTATTTTATGTTTAAAAATTGTTTTCTAGTATAAATTTAAACCAATAATTTCAATCAAAATTTATTGAATTAACAATTTACGATCATTAACTAATAAAATTGCATAGAAAATCTAAAAACTCTATTTTTGTGAAACAAATTTTCCCGAAAGCATCTATCTTAATGAAATAAATGTAGTATTTTAAGAAACATGTGTTTGTTTTATATAACTATATTTGTTTCAATTTAAAAGATGTTTAAGGATAATGTACAAAAATTAAGAATGTGAAATTTCTTATACAATTTTTCTTATTAATATAAACATATCATTAAATAAAATGAAGTCAACTAATTAAAAAAGAATGAATAATATGATGTAAAGAATTTTCCCTTAAACATTATTTAATCAAATTGAAACACAAAGAGTATTATTTACTGCATACTACAAATTTTTGAATGTAATTGTACTATACACATAAGTGGTAAAAATTAGCCATTGATTATAAAACTGATATTAAGCGTATACGACATAAATACCTTTTATTTAACTATAAGATTTTATATATTCCAATCGTCCTACTATAATCATTATTTTAAATATACCAGTCATTACTATTACATTTTAAACTGGAAAAAAAAAATGAAAAGTATGCAAATGAGTTTGTTAGTTGTCTACTTATTGTTTCTTTCCTTGGATGCTTCCTGCTTCTTCGTTTCTTAACGTTGAATTCAAATAACTTAATAAGCCATCCTTTGAGGATAATGAAAATTATTTCATATAGTCGATATATAAAAACATATCTCATCCACACATTTGGTTAGTGATAGATAAAGACTCTCAGTTTATTCCATTTTGATATATCAATGATCTCTTCTTTTTTTTGTAAACCATCAATATGATTTGATCATATGAAACAAACAACCACGGTCCATGCAAATTTTATACATTATATTATTTTATGTTATCTTTCTTCAATTTTTTTGAATGCTTAGCTTGTTTTGTTATTCACATGCAAACAGAAATTGGTAAACCCACCCGGAAAAGAATTTGAATCTGTCTGCTGCTTACCCGATTTCCCAAATAGTAATTTTCTTCAAATGTTTTTCAAGGCATAAAGTTTACTTTTGTTTAACATTTGTGTGGTGTATATGTTTTATGGAAAAAATGGGAGTTATTCAAATAATAACTTTTTTAGGAATGGGTTATATACAAAGTATCAAAAAGGATGTGTTACTTGTTAGAACTCTTTTCACGTTATATCATAAGACATAAGCCCTTCCCACTCTTAATAATTAAAAGTTTACTATATCGGCTTTATACATGTATGTAGTCATTTTCTTTATACAACGGTGTTTTCTCTCCAAACGTTAGGCATACTTAAAGAGAAACAGTGACATCACATAATACAGAAGAAAGTTTAAAGAGTTACATTGGTTTTTAGTTTTTTTATGATGCAAATGGCTGTGCTTTTTATATGAAAAAATTCACCATTTACCGAAAACGTTGCGTAATAATAATCTCATTTAGGAAAAAAAAGTTAATATACAGAATGGCAGAGAAAAACATTAGTTCTGCTAATCTTCATATTCCATTCATTATTTTTAATTCTTTCGTCTTTGTTCCATTTTGTCTCATATATATTTTTTACCAGGTGGAAAATAGATCACTGCACGTTTGATCATATATGAAAATTTAGAAACAGTGAACGCAAATCATTCCAAAATTCACGTTTACCATTAGAAAAATCAACGTACACAAACGAACTATATATATGCTATCATTTTTGACCAAACCAGTTCTTGTATAAACAGTCTCCGATCTCGAAAGATTAATTTTCTACATTTTTCAAATGAATTAAAAATATAATAAATGATTAATAATAAAGATATTATCTATCTTACTAAACATTTTCCAAATAATAATAAATTAATAGTTTCTATTTAATTCAAATATTTTCAATTATTTTTAAAAAATTATAATTTATTTATTATCAATAGCATAATATATTCTAAAAACATTAAAAAAAAATCTATTTTGTGAAATAAAAGAAAAAATCAAAAGAATTTAACTTTAGATAACAAATAAAGTATATATTATGTCATATCAACGTGGTAAATGACATGCTCTTTTTTGGGAATAGATTGGGAATTCGGATCATATCAAAAAGAACATGGTGAGAAAAATTGAAGATTGAGTCATTATATCCATAGTCCATGGGGGACTGGCTTTCATCCATTTCCCAACCAATACGATTGTCTCGGGCGTAATAAGATAGGTCGTGTGCATCACCAACTCTATCTGTTTCAACTGCCACGTGGTCTAACCTGATTAACTTAACGGTTCCTAATAAAATTACACGTGGCAAGACAGCTAGAACTCTGATTGGCTTTTAATTTCATTTTGTTATCACATAATCAATTAATCACCCACTTTTAAATAATCACCTTAACCAAAATTCTCTCTTTTTTTTACAATCAGAAAACCAGAATCCTCATTTAGATGGTTTTGTAACTTTTGTTGGAGAAAGATGTAACTAGTGATCAAATGCGTTTGTGTGTTATAGAAATGCATGTTTAGAATTTTTTTGTTACCAACGGAGTTGTTTTGAATAAATAATAAAGTTGTATAGTAGTAGTTGAGTATTTGTGGATGCAAGCTTGTTTTTTTTTGGATAAACTAGTGATTGTTGCAATGAAAAATTTTAAATAAAATACAAGAGTTGGGGGAGAGAGTCAACAAAAGTTGATCTATAAAAAAAACAGGTTTCCTAGGAATGAAGCATGTCTTCTGCCGCATTATCCGACCATTATCCGTTCTTATCTTTCTCTTACTGCTTTACTACTTTTCTTCATTTTGTCAAGAAAACCATATAATCTCAAAGACAAATATTCCGTCTATTCTACAACTTTATTTTATACTTCTTTCGATTTAAACCAATCTTTTACCAACAAATATTAGTAATAAATAATTATATTAATAACAAATTATAAAATGATAGGATACTCATCTTAACTAATATAAAAAGGATTAGTAAATATTTTTTTATACTCATATTTTAAAAATATACATAAAACAAAACAAAAAAGCTTTAAAAACTTCTAAAATGGGAAGAAAGGAGTAATAAATTCAGGGCTGATTGAAGAAAGATTCTTGGTTTGTGGCCTAGTACCAACTCCAATAGCAAATCTCATCTCAAAACCAAGATCTATAAATTTATTTTAAATAATCAAAGTTTTTAGGATTTTCGTTGAGCCTCATCTAAACATCAGTTGTCTAAATTCTAGCATATTATTTCTGGTGAATTTAAGAGACAAGGATACTTGAACAATCAATTATATTTCTATTTTCCTGTTAATTATTGTAGTATTATTTATGAAGTATGTGAGTGTTTAAGTTGGAGTAGATCGCATGTTTCGGATAAAATTTGGTATGGGAACACATCAAGCTGCCTAATGCCTCCTAATAAATGCCGGATAGGAGAAGACATCTTATTATATTTGCATGTGAATAAGATCTAACGCCTATCGTCATATAAACTTTTTGATGGGATATTCTTAATTTTTCTATTTTCTCACTTAGTCACCTTTATTCTATCTTCTCTCATAGTACAAGAAATTATTTTAGCCATTATCCAAAAACCTCTCAATTAGCAACAAAATAGTTATTCCATTGATTCTTTTTATCTATTTAATTTCCTTTACAATCAGAAACTATGTACTTCCTCAGTTTCATAAAAAATGTCACTTTAAAATTTAAATTTTGTTTTATAAAAGTGTCGTTTTACATTCTCGATACAAATTTATTAAGAAAATTTCGGTTTTAACATTATTATTTTATTGTATTAAATGGAGAGATAATTTTTTTAAGGGAGATTTACAAAAAATACACCTTTGTATTGTCTGTTTTCTAAAAATACCCCTGCTTGAAAAAATTTTATCTTTAAACTTCCATTTTTAATGAAAAAGACCATTATACCCCTAGACGAAAAGAAACCCTAAACGTTAAACCCTAAACCCTAAACCATAATTCCTAAACTTTAAACCCTAATAGCTAAACCCTAAACCCTAATCAGTAAACCTTAAACCTTAAACCCTAATATTTGAGGTGTACATTTGAGAACCATTAAAAGACAGGTGTAAATGTAAAATTTCTTTTCCTTTTAAGTGTATTTCTGTAAATTAATCCTTTTTTAATGTATTAATGAAAGGTAGATAAAACTTTTTAATAGTTTTCTTAATTTGTGTGAAAAATATGAGAATGACACTTTTTGCGAAACAGAGAGAGAGTATATCTCATTGTTCTAAGATATTTTATAACTGCGAAGCTCATACTCCCTCTATACCTAAATAAATGATTTTTAGCAAAATACTTTTATTTCAAATTAAGTTATGTTTTTATTTTTCAATACAAAATTTATTGCAATTTTATGGATTTTAGCAATATATATTATGTAAATAATTTAACTATTGGTTGAATGGTTATTAATATATTAATAAATAATGTTTTGTTTAGAATAAATCAAATTTTAAATGATTTTTAATATGTGTATAAAATTTTTAAATGTCTTATATTATGTAAATAATTTAACTTTTGGTTGAATGGTTATAAATATATAATAAATAATGTTTTGTCTAGAATAAATTAAATTTTAAATGATTTTTTAATATGTGTGTAAAATCTTTAAACATCTTTTAAAGTGAAATAGAGGGAGTAATAAATTATTTTTTCTGTTTCAAAAAAAAATATCGTTTTAAAGTTTTAATTTTATTTTATAAAAAATACCGTTTTATATTTTTTAACGTAAAATTATAAATAAAATTTCGTATGAACTTCACGGTTATAATGCATTAATTGGAGAGAAATTTTTTTAATATATTAGTAAAGAAAAAAATTTTATGCAGCTTTTAAATTTGTAAAGAGTAATACTTTTCTGCAAAGAGAGTATGACTTTTGAGGATATACAATAATTATAGTTTAATAAAATCGTAGAAATATTGATGTATATCCGCTCGGGAACAAGGAAACATTTTCCTCCTTAATCTTCTATGTCGGACTCTTTTGTTGACTTTTACTTGCAAGAAAATGGATGCAACTTGGAAAAATAATACTGATGTCATCACAAAAACGGTAACGCAGAGGAAGGTCCTTATCAAACAAAAGCCCTAAACTTCAATAATATTTTTTTTTTGTTCATTTGACGTTAATAAAGTAGTATAAAATAATCTCATCAATTTGACGTTAATTAGGCAATAGATTCCTCTCTCTTTTTTATTTTCCTTCGACTTTTGTTTTGATAATCAAAAGTGGGACGACATGTTCCTCTTTTAATTCCGCAATTCCCACGCATATGTTTCTTACTCTCATGGGAAATGCCTAAGGATTGCATCTTATCCATTTTTATTAACAATTATTAACAAAAAGCCATGCTTGTGCTTCAACAAAAGAAAACGGCGTGCTTATCCTCTTTTAAATCTTGTTTAAAAAGTTTACTAATTTGATTTTGTTATTATGAGGAATAGACTATATGTAACCTCCTAAAAAGTTTATAATAATTTGATGCTATTTTATAGATAACGTATTCAAGGGAAAGAATCGTGATATGAGGTTTGGTACTCCATTACTCCAAAACCACCATTTGAATTTTTGGACAATAACCCTGGACAAAAAAAAAATTGAAACCTTAAACAAACACCTTAACACTAAATAATGTCTTTAGCAAAAACAAAGAAAAAAACTAAACAATGTATATAGTTATATACTACCGTGATAACATAGACATGTCCGGTCCACATAGGATAGGCAGAGGTTCGACAGCCTATAGAGACCTATCACCAAATTAAAAAAGTTTTGTTAGCAAATGGAGGTTAAGAAAAAAAGTTTTATGTGTTTTTGGGTCCAAAAATTTTAGTTGTAATATTATAGGACCTAAAACGTTTTTATTAGTAGTATAAGGGACCTAAAATCTTTTTTGTCCTAGAAACTTCAAATTTTTTGGGCCGAACCTAGAAAAAGACTTCAATTCTTCAGTTTTGAATATCCTTTGTAAGAAACATTATTAGATCTCAGTTTCAACTTCAAAACTCAAACATTGCATAAGCGGTTGAGAAAAAAAGTATCTAAAAGATATAACATTATTTGTGCCGTTTTTGATAACCACAAAAATGTCATATGGTAAGTAAATACGTGCGCCAATGAAACTGTCATTTATCAAAAAAAATGAGATTGGTATCGCCAATATAATTGGCTTCAAAAGACTATATCAACTGAGAAAAATAAAACTAGAAAGAACTATTTGATAAAGAAACAAATATTCATAACGTGCAACAATGAAATTTTGAAAGGACAAGAAAAATATATGTGGTTTTTTGTGACTTTCAAAGCCACTTTCTGTTCGATCCCATTAGCTTTTTGATTCACACTATCTCCATTCACTACTAGTGGATCGCATTTGTTTTTGTATTTTCCATTAGGATTTGCTGAACGGGTTATATAAGTTGGGCTTCAGATAATAACCCATATAAGTCTTAGTCCAATATACATATAAAAAATAATAGGCTTTTTTACCAATCAAATAATAGTTTTGTTTATATATTTTCTTATGAGTTACGGATTTTTCAGAATTAAGTTTTAACAAATTATTTCCACTTTAGATGTGAAATATTCTGTATTATGGCATTTTTCAATATAATACATAAAAAAACTATACAAATCTATCAAGTCTAAGATTTTTTTAAAAGGTAAATTATGTGGTGTACCACTAGGTAGCCAAGTAATAGCATTTGGCCATATCTTATAAGTGGTAATATACCCATGTGATGTTATCATATTTTCGTGTTTTAGGACTAAGTTTTAGATGCTTTTG
>OVAN01000082.1:0-99462 GCA_900406275.1 Anastatica hierochuntica | reverse complement strand
TAATATTTTTTTAATAAGTATTGCATATGATTTAGTGTTAAGGATCCCGCTGAAAAGAGCGATGGAGATGCCCTAAGGACAAAAACATGCATACATATATAAAGTGTAGATTGGATAGAGTCGTCCCACACTTGAGGTTGGTCCACTATGAAAACCGTTGGAGGCATCGCAGGCTTTTGTTCTGTCCTTGTCTCTCTCTCTCTCTCTCTCTCTTCAAACTTTGTTACCAAAACGTACAAAATAATTTAGAGAGCCATGCATTTAAACCGACCCATACTAAACCAAAATCAAGCCGGTTTTACGTATATATCAAACGATAATTTGTTAGAACCTGATCAGTGCATGCATGCAGACGCATTTAATTCTGTAAAGTAGCTAGTATTAGTATTACCCCCTAGCTAGTTAATCTAACCAAAAAGTTGCCGAGTAATTATTAACGTGATTAATTATCAAAAACAAAATTAACGTGAGTATATATAACCCAATAAATAAAGAAATTCAGCTAGAAAAGCCAATTGCATAGGCCTCATAATAATTAATTCGATTAACAGAGATAGGCTACTCAGATTTTTCGTAAATTTTGTACATTGTTCTTCTTCTTTTTTTGTTGGCATGAAGAAAATAAAAAGATATGTGCGTGAAGATGTCGTCATTAAAATTGGAAATAAGGCATTATTTAATAATAAAATAGGGTGAAAGGTGCTTGTAGTTTCTTACTAACCGGAAAGGGATTATTGGTATTGAACATTTGATGTTAACTATACCGGGACCGGTTTGGGGTGGACGGCGGCCAAACCGACCACCTGGCTATTTTCTTCCACATTCTGCAAAATCTAACTCACACATCTTTTTGGATTTGGATTTGGAAACTTGTGACAGCTAAAGAATTGTCTTCTTCATCTCTTTCTCTCTCTCGAAATGAACCGTCCAAAAAAGTCAATTTTGTGGGTTCACAACGGATAATGCGTATATGACACTATGTCATTTATCAATATCGAAGATTCCAAAAATATACTCGTGATTTGTTGATGTTTTGATATTCTTTTATTGAAGGTGTGGCTCGAATATTCCAACTCTAAGTACTTTTGGTGGCGTCAGGCCCAATATCGATGTTGCTTACCCACTAATGTATCGCTGGTTCCCCAATATTGGGCTTTACTTGAACCATAACAGAACCGGAATATGCCCAAAAATATTCAACTAAAATCAATTTTCAAAATTGATCTCTTCCGAAGAATTAAACCAAAACCAAACCAAAAATTTTAATTCGAGAAAAGGGTCTTATAAAACAAAGTTACTGGGTTCAAAAGGACAAATTCAGAAGGAAAAAAAGAGTCTTATCAATTGGGATCAGAAGCTGCTGCTTATTATTCAATGAAAGCAACAGAGAAACAAGATGTTGCAGACAAATGTCTTCAACGTCTCAGGGTATGGAGAATGTATTCAGCATAAAGGTCCCTGTAATACAATATCAACATTCCAGAATGTTACAAAGCTAAAACAAAGCTGTAAAGAAAGTTCGATTATTGATGATGAAACAGAGGTTTCTTACATTGAGTATTGGATAGCTTCAACAGCGGTTTCAGATGGCAGAAAATCATTAACTGCAACTTCCTTGTTCTCATTCTTCTTGTCTATGTGGGAGAGATACATGTTAATGGAAACCAACCAATACTTACTTGAGCAATCAAGAAGAAGAAGGAATAATTATAAGAAAAAAGGATACAGTCTTCAAAGAAACGACGGATTTCAGAGAGACGGTGAGGAGGAAGCTCTTTAATGTCAGTGTAATGCTTGTACTCAGGATCATCAACACAAACCGCTATGATTTTGTCATCTTTTTCACCCTAAATTACAGAGACAGAGCAAAAAACACCAAGAATCATTTAAACTGAACCTAAAGGATTGGAGTAAGAGAAAGAAGCCTATCCACTGATCAAGCTAGTTTGTACCTGGTCAATCATAGGCATTAATCCAATAGCTCGGGCACGCAGGAAACAACCCGGCAGCACAGGTTCCTGCAAAAGGAAACAGATTTAGTCATTGAAATCTAAAAAGTTTTGGCACATAATATGAACGAAAGACAGAATCATATACCTGCATGATGACCAACACATCAATCGGGTCATTGTCTTCACATAAGGTGCGAGGAACAAAACCGTAGTTGTGAGGGTAAACTACTGACGAGTACAGAATACGATCAACCTGAAGCAAGAGACATTAAAAATGATTTTATATATTTAGGAAACAAAAGAAGAGTTGTAAAATTTCAAATAATGAAAATCAAGTTTGGATATGATATAAAACCTTGATAAGACCAGTCTTTTTGTCAAGTTCATATTTGACCTTGCTTCCTTTTGTGATCTCAACAACCTAATATTCATCCCAAAAGATGAAAATGATTCAAGGATCTAATTACAGAGATTGATTGAAGTACACGAATCTTAAAAAGCGTAGAAGAAACCTACCACATTGAAAATCTGTGGAGCTCCAGGTCCTACAGAGATTTACAATATATCACTTCAGATTTATGATTTTCAGTTGCAAAAGAAAAAGACAAAGAATGAGAAACTGAAATGATGTTTTGTTGTAGTGGAAAATACCAATCTCAAGATCATGCCATGGATGTGCAGCTACGGATCGTCTAGACAAGGAAGAGAGAATCCTTTCGTTAAGACGAGGAGCAGGTCGCTGCAGCTTCTGGTTCTGGTTCTCTTTCACTTCTTCTTCACTCATCTGTCAAAATCAGATCTATTAAACTATTCACTATCACCCCAATGAAATCGATCGAATCACACATCTTAATTCTAAAGAGAGAGAGAGAGAGTGGCAATCGAATCAGACCCCAAAAGAGAAAACGATTTCAGATCAAGTAACACCAAAACTAAAACTCATTTCTTGATTAGTGTATCGATAACAAATAAAGATCTGGGATCGTTTCTCGATGAAACCCGATGGATGATTTGAGATTCGAAGCAAAACCCAGATAATCAAACAACAAAAAGCATCGAACTCTAAGATTAAGAACAAGAGAAAACATACCCTGGGCAAGCTTTGGGAGAGAAAAGAGGAGTAAGCGCGTTGGGTGAGGGAAAGTGGAAGCGTTAATGTATTGTTTTATATATATATACGAGCCACGAGAATTACGGATCAAACCTTCTTATAAATTCGCCAGAAATGTAGTAATAATACTATACCATAAATAAATATTCTCATTGCTGTGAATATTGAATATACTATACTATATAGTACACATTTTACAAGGGACAACTAGTAATTTATATATATACATCAGCGTCACATATGGGCCTTAGGCCCATTAATTAAATAAAATACAAAAGTATTGTGAGTAGGCCCATCAGTGAAGAACTTTCTAAGCCCAGCCGAATTACCTTTGACTTTGCCTAATGAGCACCTTCAAGTCAAAGTTTCAACAACAACAAAAACAAAGAAAACAAACAGAAACAAAGATATTGCTTAATTAACAGTACAGAGATATACAGACCACAAGTAACAGGCATTGACATAACCAAATAAATGTTCAGAGGGATCCAAACAACAACAACGACAAAAAAGAGAAAAAACTAAAGTGGCTTTCATAAAGATTGAAGAAGCAAATAGCTAACATTAGATTTTAAAGATATTGGTAAAAAATGATGTTGATTTTACCTCAATTATGTTGAAGCTTCTCCTTCCAGTCGAATTCTCTTGCATACTTTCTCATCACTTTGATTCTTTGTGTTCCCAACTTGGCTCTCTTTTACTTCCATTGAACATCTCTTGTATGGCTTAAACCCTGTTTGTCTACTTTTAATACTCTTTCCCGATCCAACACCGATCATTGCTACACTTTCTTGGTCTGCATTAAGAGATTCTCGAGTCTTGTTGATGTTAGGAACCAATTGCATTAACTTCTCGCTTTGTTTCCCATTCACATTCTCTGCCCCTTGAGGAGGTGAAAAGCTTTGAGGCAATCTTTCTCTTGCAAAGAGAGCCTGAAATGCTTTCCGACCCTGCGACAAAGATATTATATGAATGGTTAACAGTTAGTTCCGGGAAATAACTCTGTGAATCCATTAGACACATTGGTTCTTGCTTTACCCCTTGGGAGACTTCTTTCCATGAATCACTTGTTTGGTTGTTACTATCTCTGATTTTACTTCGACGGTTACTCAACTCAGTAACACCTGCCTGATCTGCATCTGCCTCTTTCACATCCTCTTTCTCTTTCTCCATTTTATCTAATGCATCCGTTTCTGCGTCACTCCCTGAAGGTGTGTTTGACCCACACGATGAGCGATCCACTAGCTTTTTCTTCTGTGTAGTGTTTGCATCATACAAAGCAGCATCAGCGAGAACAACTTCCGCCTTATCACCATTTGTTTTTGAGTCAGCATCTAGCTTGGTTATTCCAGTCTCATCCGAGTCATCAGATGATGAAGTTGGAGATTTTGAAGCCAAGTTTTGATCTTGCAGATCCGTACTTTGTTTCTCAAGCGGTAGTTGTGCATTTTCCATGGTATCCATGTTGTTCATCGCTGGAGTTGGAATTGCAACGGCTGGTAATGGAACGCATGTGACTGGAGCAGGAGCACATACAGGAAGAAGTCCATGAGAAGCCCACCAAGCAGTTGCAGCGGCTACTGTAGCAGCAACAATGGCAGCTATACTTGGAGGAGAGCTCATTTGCGCGGATGAATCTCCACAACTCCCGACATTCACATAGGGCCAAGCCGAAGCAGCAAATGTGGCTGCAGCATGAGCTGCAGGATTCTGTAGGAGAGTTGACATAATAAGATTGGAGAAAGTAGAAGAGATCTGGAGAAATGAACGGGAATCATCGTGGGTATGGCATGCTGGAAAGGCTTGTTGAGAAGTTGTAGTAGTAGTGGCAGACGATGTTGTTGTAGCTGGAAGATTCATGTGCGAGCTAGAGTGCTCGTGAACTCGATCTCCCATAGGACAAAACATGAAATCGTGAGATACAATACCTGGGGGATGAAACTGAGGGCCTTTTGCCATATTTCGGTTGGCAACATCCGCTGGGAAATGCCAAGGATAGTTCTGTGCGCTGTGCATATCGCCACTATCTCTGTCTTTGTTCTTCTCGGGAACATCTTGAACCATGTTGTCCACATTTGAGGTCTTACTTGTTCCATTACCGGCACTTGCCTGCTTCAAAGTCAGAATGGCCAGGCTTTTTTAGTTATTTCATGCTATTGAACTCAAATACAGCATTCATCAAGTTCTTGAACTACAATTTTCTATACCTTTCCCATAGAAGAATCAGATTCCATGAATGTGTTTTGATTCACTGGAGTTGCTTTCTCTGCTAAGGGACACTTGTTCACAATAGAAACCCCTGAGCAGTTATCATCTTGATTTTCTTTTGTAGCTGATGTTTTCTGACCAGGAAAAAAGAAGCGTAAGATACCTATCACAGGAAGAACAGACAGAGAGAGAGAGAGAGATAAAGATAAAGGAATAAACCTCATAAAACTGGTTTTCTTCCAAATCCAAAAGTGCCCGATTACAATGTGAAGAAGAGGCTGACGACACAAGTTTTGCATCTTTTGCTGATGATACTTGAGAGGACAATGCACCGTTATTCCCAGGTTTCCGAGGATAAGGAGTATTGGGTTTTCGTTTAGGACGAGGAGGCGGAATCTCTATGTCCATAGCTTGACAAACAGGAATGCCTTTAGCTTCAGCCTCTTTCTCCAACTGTAAAAGTGAACCAAACACTGTTTAGATTTTGTAACCGAAGATGGAAAATGCAGCTCAGACACGAAATCCTGAGATTCACGAATCTGATCATAGCACCGAGGTTTAAAAAGTCTTATACTGACCCGAATTGATCGGGGTAGAGGATAGAGTTACTTCATGTCCTGTCCTATAGGGCAAGGAAGGTTTGGTTTCCCATTTAAATGGCTAAAAGAATCCACTCAATCCCAATATTTCATCGACTTAAATGAACATGGGACAATTGTTTCATTGCATTTTGCAATGACAGTCTATCTTATGATCTCCCCTTTAATCTAACAGCAAGTTTTCTAATAGGACATTTTATGATCTCGATTAGTTGCAGAGATAATGAAAAAGGTGAAACCAATAGTCTATCCTCAGAAGTCGGAACCAACCAGCTCTACTTACATGGGCGCCAAGTACATAGTTGAAGCAATAAGATAGTAGAAGGAACCATAAGAAGAACATTCAATCATACTTCATAAAGAACACAGACATGTCTAAACATGATCATTGACTAAATTGACAAATCATATATGGAGGATTTATATAAACTCAACACCAATCAATGGTCCTTCTACAAACTATTTAAGAAAATGATTCAAAGGATTTAAGTTACCTTTGTGAAGAACTTTTGTGCATGACTTCTGATCTGAACAGCAGTCTTTGTCCCAATATGTTCTGCACACAAAAGGAATATGAGAAAATGCTAACAAATGAAAACAAAGTTCCTACAAGCTAATCTTTTTCGACCTTCTATTCGTTGCCAAGCTCTTCCATAAAGCCTCAAGGCTTCTAGAAACCTATCATGCTCATCTTCTGTCCATCGTTCTCGTTGCTTTGTTATTGTATATGGCTTTCTTGTCTATTCAATTTTTAAACAAATTTACACAACAACAATCCAAAAATCTCAGACCAACCTTAAGCATCATTCATTGATGCATTACCTTAGTTAATAATTCTTCTCCAGATGTATTTGTATCCATAACCTGATCTTTGCAGCTTTTTCCGCAGCTTCAAATCCTCTCTAATATAACAAAGAAACCATCTTTCATCTCCTGTTGTTGTGATTCGAATTGAAAAGAACTCTTTAGACACTAGAGCAACTACATACAAAAGAGAAAGTGTTTTTTTATGAGAAATATTCATCCACATAAAGAGAATAAGATTTAAAATTTTGAAATCAAAAGAGTGAAAGAGAAATCTTTTCAAAGTCCACCGTGAAACAGAGTCGCTGCTTCTCCAGCAGAACTCAACAAAAGAAATCTCTTTTCTTTTTTTGTTTCTTTTCTCAAAAGCCTCACCCAAATGAATCCATCGCAGCCAAAACCTTTAGAAACATCAACAAATCAAAGTAATAATAATCAATCTACGACTAAAACAACACATAGATTTGTTTGATTATGCTTACAACTTTGAGCTAATTCATATACTAAAAATTCCTTCTAATTCTTCTTTTTTTTTATCTCTGAGCAACTACACAGAGATTTTAAGATGCAAGAGGAACACTAGAAATTTGCTAGTAATGTAAAAGACAATACCTTTGAGAGTAGCCATGGAAACTACTAGATCATTTCAACGGGAAACTCGCCGGAGAAATCATCGTTCCCGGGAACAGTCAAATCGGAAAGGAAAAAAAACAAATCTAACCTTTTTTAGACAGGAAGGAGAAAAGAAAGAGAACTGAAGAAGAAGGAACAAGACTGTTTTTTGGGGGGGTGAAGAAGAAATGCGAAGAAGCAATCTCAGCCACAACAATTTTCCCCTAATTTTCTTCGATATTTTGGAAAAAATTTTAAATTATTTATTATTTGAGGCTGAAACAGCACGAAGGGTATAAATGGGAAAAACCGAAGTCATCGTAGATCGACACGTGTTGAGAAATTAGTGGCTGTTCTGTGCGCTTTTTGGTATCTCCCAAAGCTGATTCTTTTTGAGCCAGAAGTCTCCTTTGTTCGTGAAGATCAGGTAGGTTAAAAGCGTGCATAGGGTCCACAATGCTTACGTGGCGGTTTCCCGGTTAATGACAGCAAGTGGGAAAACAGATTAAACCGCTACGTGTCCGTTTTTGTAAAGACGCCGTTCTCGTTCAATAAGGGCCGTTGGATCTGGGCTTATAAATGGACATTGTATGGGCCTATAATATAACTTTTGTTATTATGGTGTTGCTACTGTCTGACATCGCTTGTCCTACAAAGTTTATATCAAAGTTCACTAGTAAAGAACACTTAATGTAATTCAGCAACATACATCCATCCAACAAATAAAAAGGATCAATCAAACTGTTTCTTTGTAGCATTTTTAACTTAAATCATAATTTGTAAAAAAAAAAAACATAACAGAGCTTTTATAAAATTCAAGTTTATCTTTTCAGACTTGAGCTGTGCCTTCAGTAAACTTGGGATCCTCGCATCTGTATCGTCCATCAGGTCCGATTCCAAATCCTTTTGGATCAGCAAACACATTCTCTAGCAACTGACTTCTTCCGGGCTGTGGACTCGCGTCTGCAAACTCAACCGCTTCTTCCACCAACTCGTCTATCTTCTTCTCTATCGACTTTAGCTCTGCTTCATTCGCTAGCTTGTTTTCTATCAAATACTTCTTCAATGCTGTTATTGGATCTCTCGCAGCGTATTTAGCTTTCTCGGCTGCCCAAAAATAAGGAATAACCAATTACAGATGTGACCCGTAGAATAAGCTTTAAACTTTAAGGTTGGTTCAGGATAAAACACTACAAGCTTGAAGAAGCCGTAGAAAGAAGGAGAGAACTTTACCAGCATCACGGAGCTCGTCTGGATCAGCCAAAGAGTGACCTCTGAATCTATAAGTCTCACATTCCACCAAGGTTGGGCCTTCTCCTCTTCTAGCTCTTGTGACAGCTTCTTTAGCCACTTCTCTCACCTTCAACACATCCATACCGTCAACATGAACACCAGGCATCCCAAATGCAGGACCTTTCTTCCATATCTCGGGGTCAGAAGTAGCTCTCAAGTGTGACATCCCAATCGCCCACAAGTTGTTCTCAACAACAAAGATAATAGGCAACTTATATAGCGCAGCCATGTTGAGACACTCGTAGAACTGTCCGTTATTACAAGTTCCATCTCCAAAGAAGGCCACAGTGACGTCTTGGCAGTTCTGTTTCAAGACATCTCTCTTGTACTTTGAAGTAAAGGCAGCGCCAGTGGCCACAGGGATACCTTCGCCTATAAAAGCAAACCCACCAAGCACGTTGTGTTCTTTAGAGAACATGTGCATAGATCCACCTTGACCTCTGCAGCATCCAGTGACCTTCCCAAAGAGCTCACTCATGACAGCACGAGCAGAGACGCCTTTGCTAAGGGCATGGACATGGTCACGGTAAGTGCTGACCACTGAATCAGACTTGGTAAGGAGCTTGATAAAGCCAGTAGATACAGCTTCTTGGCCGTTGTACAAGTGAACAAAACCAAACATCTTTCCTCTGTAATACATTTGAGCACACATATTCTCGAAAGATCTACCTAGGATCATGTCTTCATACAACACCAATCCTTCCTCTTTGGTTATTAACTATTTCAAAAAAGACAAATTTTACAATCTCGAACCAATACTACGAACAAGAAACTCTGTCACATTATTGCAGGGAACACGAATTGCCAATAACGTATAAATTGTCATCCACCTAACGAGTACTTACGCCAAAGTCTAGAACTTTAAGATAGTTTCTGTCTTGATTGTAGAATGAGAGAGGTGAAAGTGGAAACATACCAAGCTATTGGTGGGTTTCTTCTCCTTGACAACTTCTTGGACTCCGACGACAGGAGATCTACGAGAGGCGTTCAGGCGAGAAGAGTTAACAGAGAGAGAACGTGTGGATCCGAAGAAAGGAGAAGGAGGAGGCAATCGGATCGGAAGGAAATGACGATTGTCTTGAGATCCATGAAGAAGAGGAACGGTGGGAGTGAGCTTGGTGGGAGAGAAAGTTGTGGCCATTTCGGAATTATCAATGGAGACCAATATGAAATTCACGAAAATGAGAAAATGCGAAAGAATTAAGAGAAAGAGAGAGAGACGGAGGAAACGAGGGAGAGGAGGCGGAGGATCAACTTCTTCTACCTAATTAATAGTTAAGATTCCATAAGCCCCTACGATTTGTTCTTTTGATTTGTGTGAATTTTAAGATCCAATCTGCAAAAACAGTTGTACAGCTGCAGAAGAAAGAAAACACACGTGCGTAAGAACAACATCAGATCAAAGCCAAACAGAGCGCGTATGATCCACTAATGGGCTTTAATATTTATAATTTTCGGCCTAAAATTTATTTGAATAGATTGAGATAGAGATAGAAGCAACGAAAGTAAAACATTCAAAAAACGAACCACTCAACAACAATAAAAAAACCCAAAGCCGATGGATTTGCTCAGTAACTTTAAGTTTTACAACGGACATCCTTTAGTAAAACAACTAATAAAGAAAAGTAAACTCGATACGACAACAAATTTGCCTCAAACCGATAAAAAACCCCAACTACTAGAACGAAGCAAAAACAAGTTTAATGCCAATCTAATCGAACAAACCGAAACCCAAATCTTCATCACTCTCTTCTGCTGGTTCCTCCTGCAAATCACACAACAAAAATTGAGATATCAATCGTGTAACCCCAAGCATGAATTCCAACAAAACCATTAGAGTGTGAGCAGCTTTTCTTTAAGCTCATTTTACCTTCTTCTTCTCTTCGGCAGCAGGAGCAGCAGCTGCAGCACCACCACCTGCAGCAGGAGCAGCGGCTGCAACCGGTGCAGCTCCTCCACCACCACCAGCACCAACATTCATGATGAGGTCAGTGACATTACGCTTCTCAGCCATCTTGGCAAATAGCATTGGCCAGTATGACTCCATGCTCACACCAGCAGCTTTGACCAGAGTGGCGATTTTGTCAGCCTAACAAAATGCAGTTATCCATTCACAGAGTCAATATAAAGAAGTGATCTTTATACAGTTCCAAAGGAAAACACAACCAAAAACAAAGGCATACTTAATTCTATTCCTACTTGCAAAATCTCTCCCCAACCACAAAAACTACTACAAACAGTAAGAGAAAAACACACTTTTAGGATTACCAACAGTATAAAACATATGAACTCCTACCACTCAAAACTCTTTGGTATGACAGAATCAGTAGCTAAAAAAACTCTTTGATATCTGGGAGAAATAAGCAGCAATCGAATAAAGGCATACCGTGATAGCAATACCCTCGTCTTCGAGGATCATAACAGCGTAACTGCAAGCTAGCTCTCCTACTGTCGACATTTTCACCTGCAATGTTCTAAAGAAAATATTACTCACAGATTTGCAAATGCAACAAAAACAAACAGGACTTTTAATCAGAAAAATCCAAAATTCTAACTAAAATGTTAAGGATATAAGAGCAGAGATTACAAACAGATTGAAACCAAATTTACAGAAGAAAAATCTCTAAATCCTTTGAAAATCAATGGAAGATGTGTTCAGAAGAAAGAAAGTAGCTGCATACCAGATCTCTGAACACACAATCTAACAGTGAAAATTATTTCCCCGAATCAAACAGAAACATCAAGTACCTTAGACAAGGATCGAAGAGCGGCTCGTGGGAAAATTCGCTAGGGTTTGGTTTGATACTAAGAAGATGGGAGACGCAGAGATTATAAAGCTTGTAGACAAAGACCTAAACGGGCCGAATAAGTATTCAGAAGGTCCATTTAATTTATATTAAGACGACTGGGCTTATAATAGTCTTTTCTGTTTAGACTTTACATAACAAAACATGTTAGGTTGGGTTTCTATGGAAACGACCACTGTTGTCCATCATCTTGCACTTGATGTCTCTCGGTGTCTGCCTGGCTCCACGCACGTCACAGCCACGAGCTTAGTCAAACATATTTTTCATTATTCTTTTCCTTAATCACTCAACTTTCAAGCCTTTTTTATCAACCTTAAAGTAGTGATATCCATCCAGAAATCACGAGTTACTTAAGTCTCTGTCCCCAAAGATCACGAGCATAGATCTCTATTCTATTCCAACCTTTTTTATAACAGTGAAGATTTCTATTTGTCATTGAGCAACGTTTACGAATCTAATTACCAACTGACATTATAGAAAATGTTTATATATTCTTTTTGTTCTTCAGAGAGTCGGTAGAATCATGATTTGTCGATCATCCTTTCATTCCGAAAAGAGATTTAAATAATGTTCTTGTTATTACGCATGCTCTTATTACAATAGACATTACTAGTAGAATAAAAGAAAAATGAAGTTCGTTTGAAGTACTTTTAGTTTATTATCGAGCTTAATAAACGTGACATCTCTAGTCCCAACACGTATATATACACACATATTGCGCACCACGGTACATCGACTTTGGACCCATAACGAATATGTGCATGTTAATATCGATGCATACAAAATAAAATTAATAGTTTCGTACAAAAAAAGAAGATATTATATAACAAAAAGAAAGGAAAAAGAAAAACATAAAGAGTCATCGGTGTCGTGGTTGCAGTTAAAGAGGTGGTCAGATCAAATTTCTTACACAAGCAAAGCAACCAAAAGATTATCTGTACTTGCTCTCTATCTCTCTTTCCTCCCTTTCCAGCTAATATCTAAAGCCAAATCTCAACCTTCTTTTACCGAGGAACAGGACAAGAAACACCGAACACAAACACCAAGACAATGGTGTGGTAACAATAATGTGCTAACACAAGTGTGATCTTGCGACAAAAACATATGGGCAAAAAGAACGGCTCTTCTTGGCTTACCGCCGTTAAACGAGCTTTCCGATCTCCCACCAAGAAGGAACATGATAATAATCCTCACGTTAAAGAAATTGAAGAAGATGAAGAAAAGGTTTGTTATTCAGTTTTACAAAGAAAAGAAGTTTTAGTTTTCTTGATCTTACCTGTTTCTGTTTTGCTCTGTCTTTTTCTAACAGAAAAGAGAGAAGAAACGGTGGTTATTCAGAAAACCAGCGACTCAAGAATCTCCAGTGAAGTCTTCCAATGTCTCTCCGCCGCCACCGCAAGAATCACATAACGCAAATTCGAAACCCTGCCCTGAGTCGGCACCAAGTAACGCCACGAAGACGTCAAACGCCGAGAAATCTCTGTCCGCCGTTGTCTCCGTCGCCATATCAACATCTCCGGCGGCCGTACCTAAACCGACGAGGCGCATTTATTACGCAAGAGAAAACTACGCTGCTGTTGTTATCCAGACTTCTTTCAGAGGATATCTGGTAAGCACACTTAATTACAATTAATAGCATTGGTTTTATTATATTCATTTATTTTTCACCTACTCACTAAACAACTTTATAGTGACAAAGACGCGTTACATAAAAATTTAAAAGTGAGTTATGCGATTTTTTTGTGTGCTAATTTGTTGTTTATGATTGTGCAAATGTAATGGATAAGGCTAGAAGAGCATTAAGAGCATTAAAAGGGTTAGTGAAGCTACAAGCATTAGTGAGGGGTCACAATGTGAGAAAGCAAGCCAAAATGACTTTAAGGTGTATGCAAGCTCTGGTTCGAGTCCAGTCTCGTGTCCTTGACCAACGCAAACGCTTGTCTAATGATGTCAGTCGCAAATCCGCTTTCAGCGACTCTCACGGTGGCTTTGAATCTCGTTATCTTCAAGACATTTCATATCGACAATCTATGGTTGGTTAAACATCTTTAGTCAATGCATACCGTGTACATTAGCATTCATTTATGTAGCCTAATCTTTGGTTTTACTTTGACATGTTTTGTTTATAGTTAGATATGTATATAGTGTGTATTTAGTTCAAATTATTCCAAAACCTTATACCACACTAAGCAGGAAATGTTGTTGCCTTTGATGTTTGCATTTGAACTTCCCCAAAACATAGTACGAAAATGTTTTGAGGTTTTTCCCTCAACATTTTTGCTAACGTTTTTTGGCTATTTGTTTGTATGTTTGTAGCCGAGAGAAGGAAGCAGCAACGCGGATGATTGGGATGATAGGCCACACGCGATAGATGAGGTGAAATCAATGTTGCAACGGAGACGAGACACGACATTGAAACATGAGAAGACTAACTTGTCTCAAGCTTTCTCTCATCAGGTTAATAACTAAACCGGCCAAAAAATGCTTTAGTATATATATATTGAGCTTATTGCTACAATGTTTCGTTTTAACAACGGAAAAAGATGTGGAGAACTGGGGTAGACAATGTGGCTGAACTCGAGGAGGAAAGACAGAAATGGCTTGACCGGTGGATGGCTACTAGACCGTGGGACAAAAGAGCTAGTAGTAGAGCTTCGGTTGACAAAAGGGTGCCGGTGAAAACTGTGGAAATAGACACTTCTCAATCTTACTTAAGAACAAGAATCGGAAGTCCTAGTCGTAGCCAAAGACCTAGTTCCCCATCAAGAACCAGCCATCGCTACCACCAACCCCGCAATAGTATTTCAGCCACTCCATCTCCGGCTAAGTCTAGACCAATCCATATCCGGTCAGCTAGTCCACGGTGCCAGAGAGAATTGAGGGACAAGCGGGACCAAAGCTCGTATAGTTATACATCAAACACCCCGAGCTTGAGATCTAATTATAGTTTCACAGCTACAAGTAGTTGTAGCATTAGTACCACAATGGCCAATAATGCAACATATATGCCTAATTATATGGCGAATACAGAGTCTGCTAAGGCGAGGATCCGGTCCCAAAGCGCACCAAGGCAAAGACCTTCAACTCCGGAGAGGGACCGTGCAGGCTTGGTCAAGAAACGGCTCTCTTTTCCAGTTCCACCGGCAACGGAGTATGGGGACAATAATAGCTTAAGGAGTCCGAGTTTTAAGAGTGTGGCTGGTTCACATTTTGGTGGATTCTTGGAGCAACAATCGAATTATTCATCGTGTTGCACTGAGACTATTGGTGCTGAGCTCTCTCCGGCTCCTACTAGTGACTTTAGGAATTGGCTTTAGAGGATTGAAGCTGATGTTAAATCAAACAGTCACGGTCTTTCGTCATTCTCTAGGCTCTAGGGGGAAAATATTTTTATTTTAATATGCTCAACTTTTATATAATATGAAACGTTAATGATGTACTATTGATTAAAAATGTTGCAAGTAGTGGAATTTCACGAGAATATTAGTTCGCAACGTGTTGTTTTTTATGCTGAAAATATAGTTTCTATTTTAAACAACTGATAAAATAGTAATTTTAAGAAACAAACGTTAAAAAAAGTGATCTTCCCTTAAATGGCTCTTTCACATCATTTTCTTTTTCCTTTATGCAATTGAGAAGAGTAAATTATGCAAAAGAGATTTTGAAACTTCCACTTTGGTCCCTAAGTTAAGTAATTTTTATGCAGAAAGTGAGGAGACTCTTGCATCCTTTTAAGGAAGAGCTCAAAAAGGTAAGAAAGCTGCAACTTGAAACACGAGAAGAGGACATCATCAACTTGAAACACGTGACATGATTCCCCCACAATCATAAGTCTTGTCATCTGACGTTTATACACAATTATTCCGTATCTAGTAGTATTATATAACTCGCATGATTAATATCTATGTAGTTTGAAATTTTATATAAATTTTTGGATGATTGAGATCTAATATGTACATCAAATGCGTCTTATTAACAGGGGAATATCTCTAATAACTCTGAGTTGTGGAGATGTATGAAATTGACTTGAAAAAAGTGCCAACTTAAAAACGAAGTATTGTAGACAGCATAGTGAAGAATGGACTTTTACACTGAAGCCACATTATAAATGTTTGAAGACAGCAACCAACTATGCAGGTGTGATGGTTCAACCACCTCGTCCAAGAAGAGTTGTTGAACAGACTTATTTGGTTCAAGCCAAAGCTAACCGACCTTACTCTTGTTTAAGACTTTAAAGAACCAAGACTCCTGGTCCAAGAGACTTTTCTAATGGATATGTTTTGTTCTTAATAATATATGCTTTCCCCACATGTTTTAGTGAATAGTTAAAGCCAACAAAAATTTTGCCTCCTGCAAGTTATGTATGGGGTTTGTGTGTTCAGACAAATTTTCAATATTCTGGTTTACCAAAAGGTTTAAAAATTCAACTAACGTATACCAAACACTTATACATAAATCAATTAAATGATAATCTTCATTTCGACAAATTTACACACAATTGCATACATAAAATTTAACCAATCACTATACTCCACCATATAAAGTCCAAACCAATCATTGCACAGCCTTAACCGGATAATCATCAACTGAACCAGCCCATGCATTACCCATCATCTCCTCCGTCGAAACCGCTCGTAACGCTTTCCAAACCGCACTATTACACTTAAAACCCGACCCAAACGCAATCTGCCAAAGTCGATCACCGGTTTTAACCCGACCCTTAGCTTCCGTATAAGCCATCTCATACCATAGAGAGCTACTCGAAGTGTTACCAAACCGGTGCAAAGTCATCCTAGAAGGCTCCATATGCCAATCTTTAAGATCAAGATTCTTCTGAACCTCGTCAAGAACCGCTCTACCGCCTGCGTGAATACAGAAATGCTCAAAAGCTAGTTTGAAATCCGGAATATACGGCTTCACTTTGAGTTTGAACAACTTTCTTTTCACCAAAGAAACCAAGAACATTAACTGTTCCGACAGCGGAAGAACCATTGGTCCTAACGTCGTGATGTTTGTTTTCAGAGCGTCTCCAGCGACAGACATAAGCTCTCGAGCTAAAGATACACCAACCGTTCCTCTTTCGTCTTCCTTCTGGTACACGCAATTGTAGTTCTTGTCGTCTGAACCTTTATGCGTCCGTACCACGTTGACTAGCTCGTACTTTGACTTCGACCGGACTTGTCGGCGGTTGGAGAGAAGAATCGCGGCTCCGCCCATTCGGAAGATGCAGTTACATAGGAGCATTGACCGGTCGTTGCCGAAGTACCAATTTAGGGTTATGTTTTCCGTGCTAACCACGACAGCATAAGACTTAGGGTTTGCGTTCAGGAGATTGTTGGCGAGTTCGATTGATATTAACCCGGCGGAGCAACCCATTCCTCCGAGATTGTAGCTTTTGATGTCTTCTCTCATCTTGTAGTGGTTCACGATCATCGCCGATAAAGACGGCGTCGGATTGAACAAGCTGCAGTTAACGATCAAGATGCCGATATCGGCCGGTTTAATACCGGTTTTCTCAAAAAGGGAATCTAGTGCTCCGAACATAACGGCTTCAGCTTCGGCACGTGCCTCGGACATATTTAGCTTAGGGGGTGTTGAGGTTATGCCACGTGGCAGATATGTCTCGTCTCCTAAACCGGCCCGGCTTGAGATTCTTTGTTGGAACTGAACCGTGTCTTCGGTGAACGCTCCGTTCTCCTCCGTCATCTTCAAGAACGAGTCCACAGATATTTTCCTCTCGTCTTCCGGCTTGTAGCAGGAAAAATCAACTAGGTAAACCGGTTTCGACCGGTTAGCCACGTAGAACATCAAAACGAAGCAAAGGAAAATTGAGCAGGCGAGTCTAGTCGCCCCGTCGATTTGGACCGTCCGGTTAGACCAAAGCTCGGAGAATGTGTGGAACGTTAGACACGTAAACTGAACCAGCACGGTTCCTGCTAAAGGAAGAATGATGAGGAAGAAGAGAATGGTGGTGAAGTTACAAGAGTTGTGAAGTCCAAGCTTCACGTACTTGAGCTTAACGGACGTTAAGAAATCCGGCAAACGTTGCCGGATTTTTATAACGGTGGATGAAGAATCTCTGTAGGCCATCTCCGCCGTTAGTCTCTCTTGATCCATCTCTATGCTGTTTGTTCTTTCCATCGGTATAATTGTTGGTCGAAATGTTTCAAATTAGGAACCAAAGATTGATAAGAAAATGTGTATTATTTTATTGATCTTTAGGCAAATTTGAGAAAAGAGAAAATCATAGAAAACGAGAAAGGAAAATGCTAAAATTGGTGAATTGGGAGGATTTGAGTGAAAATAGGGCAAGTGGGGGTAGAAAGATATATAGAGTTGCTAATAAGTGCAAGAAAGTGAAAAGATAACACAAAAACACAAAAGATGAAATAATATTCGAAATTAATGGTGGGTGGTTCCGAGATACTATTATTAGCTCAACTACTTTTATGGTACCTTCATCGATATCGTATCGAGTACTCAGATTATTTCTCACTTTTTGTTCGCACGAAATGCAAATTGCGAATAGTACATTTTTCATAAAAGTCTAAAAAGTTCCAGCTGAATCTCACATTAGACAGATCATAAATTTAGGTTTCGTTTTCACACATAAAGTTGGCATCCTAACTTTCTATTTTTGTTTAACCTAGTTTGTTAGTTAGAGCATTATACATAATTATAACTACAAAATGTGACTTATATTTTACTCTATGTGTTCTTATTAATCAAAATGTTTTAGACAACCACAATGTTTTTCTTGATACATTAGCAATTATATTGTTCATCCAAAATTGCTTTTTCATATTTTTCTACTATCATACATACCCTATATATTATTTGATACTTTCAGCTGTAGTGTATTAGAGTTAATTACGTGCCAATTACAGAATTGATTTTGCATGTATATCTTGATCTGAATTAACAATGGTTCAATATTTATAGTTAACATTTTCGAATCTTAGCTTATTTTACACCTCCTTTCCTCCAATTAAAAACATTTTCCCCCTATTTTCTGGGATAAAAAGGAAATCATATAGTTTGCCATATAATATTGCGAATTTATCTCAGCTTATCTTTTATATGTTATCATTCGCCAAGCCTTATTAGAAGAATCAAAGAGCATGTCCTATATATTTCTGAATAATGTTTCAGTGTATTGACTCACGGAGAAAACGAGACAGAAAGTCAAATGGATCCGGGAGTAACAAAGAAAAAGAAGACGAAAACGACAAGTCGATGAATTGATTACTACATGGAACACATGTATCGGCAGTATTAGTATGTGCCAAACTTTCCAACCTCAATATCATCAAGACTGATCCGCTTCAACAAATGCTAGTAGAAAATGAATTTAGATTTATGTCTATGCATGTATAGTGAACATTTATACGTAAACAGTGGATAACTTACCAATAAACAGCTTAGCTTATCGTATATGAGTGATTCTATAATTGACATCAAACTTGATAAGCGTAGTTAGAGCCAAAAATGTAACAGATACAAATTGATTAATCTGTAGAAGTAAATGAGATAATGATGACAATAAATGGAGGACTAGTACCAACAATTTAATGTTGGTCGGTCTAATACCAACTAACTAGAAACCAGCTAGTCATCAATTGGTGACCATGATGAATATACATACAAAGATATATATAGTTCACTTATATAAAATGTATACAAAGGTCTAACGATAGTTTTGGTTGACATGAATAAACAAACTTGAATACATAAAACAAGTAAAATCACTAATTGTACATGTGAAAAATATGTATCTATGTATATTACAACGGTAGTCCCATTTTCCAATAGTGAATTGTCGTGGAATAGTCATGGATTAGACAAAAAAATCACTAAATTGATTTGCAATCTTTAAACCAATCAAATTACTTTGTAGGTATGTTCAGAGTTAGTTTAATTACTGCTCTTTCTTAAAGTCATAACTAGTACCATTATTGTGACATTTCCAAAGGGTTGTCAAGCTTAGCCATAAAGTGGCATTGTTTCAACTACAATTGTGAACTTCCCGAGTTTGACTAAAACATCGCTTCATTTATTGGACTTTGACCCAATTTTCATTTGTTTGACTTTGTTGTTATGGGTTTGATTCAAAGCCAGCCGAACCGGGTTTTTAGGAACATTCATCGCATAATATTTTATATTTTCCCAACTGATTTTGCTATTCATTTTACAGTTTCAACTTTAATCATTTCCCCAATTCAATTTAAATTAATTTACTTCTTATTTAATTTATTGTTTTCTTCTGTTGAATAAAACAACTTGCTATTGATTACTGATTATTTTCCTTCAGCAGCAGCTCCATCAGTCCAGACTACATCCTTTAATCCAGATGAGAAGGTTTTGTAAAACTGCAAAACAGATTTTACATAAACCCAAATTTAAACAAACCAAATAGTCAGTGCATGGACCAAACTCGTTTATAAAGATTAAACCGAAAACACAACCTTGTGAAACTCGAGCGTATCACCTCCGGTTTTCCGAAGCTCTACCACATGCAATGATGGTGCCACTTCAAATACCTTGTTAATTCAATATCCAAACCAAAATAATCAGGTTCCGGTATCGACTAAAGTAAACCATAGAACGGACTTAAACCGGAGTGTTATCGTGTTCCTATTTATTTATTTTTTGTTACCTCTGTAGCTACGGAGAGCTGACCTTTACGTCCACTTTTGTCTCCTTTCATTTTGATCTGCCATTTTTAAAGTAAACAATCTTTTAACCATAAGCCACAAAGACATTGACAAAATCAAGAATAGGAACAAACCTTGTAGTTATCTTTACGGACATTGAAGCCTAATGGCTTTGCGGTTTCTTCCATTTTCGACATTATTTCACTCGCTGGTCTTTGAGACGTAAACCGCGTCTCTTTCTTCACAAGCTGCTGTAATATTAACAAAACATCTTAGTTAGACAATCCTATGCGTGATGAGTTTAGACAATCAAAAACAAACATATCTACAAATTGTTTATAAGTATAGATAAAAAGTTCTTACTGCTTGCTTCTCGAACAAATTTTCTAGACTGAATTCTCTTGAGCTAGAGATAAGTTCGAAAGCGTTCATGGATTCTGGTTTCTCCTTCTTTTCTGTTACAAGACATTCCTAGAGTAACAAACAGCAGCAAAAGAGTTAATATTAGTTGGTTTAACTTAGCCAAACTGCAAGATATGAAAGGATATGGCTAATGAAAATAGATATAGAATATCGAACTGGCAGTGTTTACCTTGGAGTTACTGAAAGCAGCATCGACATCATCGATGTTTATGTCATCATCTTCGTCAAACGATGGCGGCTTGTACCCTTGCTTGAACCATTCATCTTCTAGTAACTCTGCAATACTTATTCTCTGTAATTTCGAGAAAAAAAAACCATGTTTGTTAAGCTCTTGCACAGTTTAGACCATTTGATCTTTGGTTTGAAGCATCTCAAGTTCATAAATCACAACTATTCATTCAAGATTCATGCAAAGAGTGAAAGTGGTTTTAGAGGCTTACAGTTATTGGGCTGGGATCAAGAATACGCTTAATGACACTCTTGGCACCACGCGAGAACCATGATGGGAAGCTAAACTCACCCCTGCATATCTGAAGTATATTTTTCAAACACCAAACACGATATCAGAAACGTATATTGGAGAGGTAAGAAGCGGAAGAAGAGAAGTATTTACACATACACGTTTGTATAATGTCATGAGATTTGGCTCATCAAAAGGCAAGTAACCAGCCATGAGCACAAAGAGAATAACACCACAGGACCAGACATCTGCTGCTGCGCCATCATAGCCTTTGTCCGACAGAACCTGCCCACAAACCCAAAAAAAGAAAAGCAGTAGATATTAGATTCATATATGGATTAGCCGTTCTTGAAGTCTTTAAACTCTTATGTTTCGTCGGTTATTAGATCCCCTAGACGAGCATCTACAGAACACTTCGCATGCTTTGCGTTTTTAATGATGAAAGATAGTATTTACCTCAGGAGCAACGTAGTTTGGTGTTCCACAAGCTGTGTGAAGCAAACCATCTTCCTGCATTCAAAAGAATGATGATTACACCAATCAATATGTGTGTCGAGACAACCAAATCGATATGCTATTCATTTCAGAAACCAACTGCCAATTTGCCATGATATCCAATTCAAATGACTTACACGAACTTGAAGTGAGAACGCGCTTAACCCGAAATCAGAAACTTTTAAGACCCCATTAGCATCAAGGATAAGATTTTCAGGCTGCAACAAGCAACACGTAGCTTTAAAAACTTGAAGATGATGAATACTATAATATAGCAGGGAAAGAAAAAAAAGAGCACACAAAATAAGACCTTGAGATCTCTGTGGTAGACCCCTCGACTGTGGCAGTAGTCCACGGCATTGATGAGCTGCTGAAAATATCTCCGAGCTTCATCCTCCTTAAGTCTCCCTTGTTGTGCCTACGTATGATACGAACCCAAGAATTGTATAAGCAATAACAGAGGACTTTATCATATATTAGTGATATGGATAAGAAGAGTAAGTCAAAGAATTATGCGATGGACAAAGAGTAGAGATGGTTAAGAAGAGTAAGTCAAAGATAATGGCATGTGGATAAGGTAGGTTACGTACGATTTTATCAAAGAGTTCACCACCATTGACAAGCTCAAGAACGATATAGATCTTGGTCTTGCTCGCCATAACCTCAATGATTTCAACCACATTTGGATGTTTTATCAGTTTCATCGTTGATATTTCTCTTTTAAGCTGCACTCAAGAAGAAGAAGAAAAAAAACGCATGGTCAAATTGTATTTACTCAGATTCGAAACATAACACTAGATACTTGTCAGAATCGAACCAATTCCAAACATGTCTTGTTCAGTGTCGTGATCAATGTGTATTATACGATAGAGATTCCAAGATCTTGAGAGATCCGTATATGCAGAACATTCGTCTAAATTCGAACCAGTGTCTAAAAAATACAAGTGATATTAATATAACCTTAAATCAATTATTAAGCTAACCTGGGACAAGTGGGGTCCCTCCCTAATCACGTAATTAAAAACAAAAAGAGAACGAACCTGTTCGACCATTTTATGACGGAGAACTTTCTCTCGGTCGAGGATTTTGATGGCGGCAAGATCTCCGGTGAGGGTGTTCCTTGCGTATTTAACCTTAGCGAAGCTTCCTTCGCCGAGTGTTCTCCCCATCTCGTAGTTCCCAACTCGCGTCCTACTCGCCGCCGTCGTGGCCCTCTTCCTGCTCCCGCTCATTTTCTTGTTTCCTTTTAACGAAGATCACCGGAATACCTCAAAGCCCGGTGAAAGAACAGTCGACGGCGAATCAAATATAAACGAAGATTCTCTCTTCTCTCTCCTTATTCGAGTGGGTGAATATAAAGGTGAGGGGGAGAGAAAGTGGACGAGCGGGAGATATAATAGGGAGATTGGGATTCACGCGCGTAATCTGAGTCCCACGGCGGGTAAATCACATTTCTGTTCCGCGTCCGCCCCGTGTGTGCGTACGTACTAACATTCATTCATTCTTTCACTCATCCATATATATTTCTTTTCTCTTTTGTGTTTTGTGTGGTCAATATATAGTCTCCAATCTTTTTTTAGTCTTTTGGAATTTGGATTTTATGCAATTTTCATTTTTTTTATGAAAATATACATATATGTGGATATCTAACTAAGTGATTTTTTTCTTCAAAACGTATGTAACGGTTTCAATTTTTATATTAAAAAATATGAAGAGAAATAATAGATAATTGACATTTTGATCTTTCCATGTGACTAAAGGTAAGTGAACCCCACATAAATCCTTTCTGATAAACTTAGATGACACAGAATGTGATAATGTTATTATTTTTCTTCTTCTTCTTTTTTTGTTCATTTCTCTCTTTATCGCTTGATTTTGTAAATATTAGAATACATCCAAAAACGCACTATGGGGAAAAAATATGGAAGACAGACAATGGTTTAGTGAGTTATTGCAAATACAATAGGTACAACGAATAAAAAGACACGATAATACTGAACCACTCGTTCACATATAAACAAAATTTTATAAAAATCGGGCACAATAATATAACGTCACCATCACATGAAAGCAATTGCAATTGGTTATCAATTTGAACTTCTTCAATCCTAAGATTTAGTTTGTTTATTTTGTAATTTTCCTTTGGTTATGAATTGGAGCTTCTTGCATCGTATGAATTTTAATAAATAAAAACTCTATAAGCTAAAAAATAATATTTGGTTTATTTTAGATTTATCTCGGTTTGTGGTTTTACTAGACCGAACAAGTTGAATTAATTAAAAAAGCCCATATGATATATTTGGTGCCCATATAAACTTAAACAGCCCAATAATATTGCCGCTTCTCTCAACAAGCCCATTCCTTTTGTTATGTTAAATGTTTGGGCCAAATTTGTTTGTCGAACGAATAATTGAACCTTCCGGCTCGTTTAGAGGGTTTCGCTAATTATTACATTATTTTTCCCGTTTCTGTTGCATAAAATCTCAGGAGAGGTCGTCGAGAGAGACGACGAATCGGAGTAGTAGTAAATTGCTATCATTTCGTTTTGGGCATTAAGTTGCATCAATTTCTCTGGGTTGAATTTTTGGGAAAATTAAGAGTTTAAGGTGTGTCGGGTGACCAGGAAGATGCAGCAGCAAATGTTTCCGATGATTCCTTCGACGCCGCCGACTAACATCACCACTGAGCAGATTCAAAAGGTTCCTTCTTTCTTCAGATTTCTCTGTTTTTAGTCTTCATAAATTCAAAACTCTCAAATGGGTTCGTTTGATTTGAGTGAATTATTAGTTATTTGGCGGTAATTGGTGGCAATTAGTCTGAAAGTGTTTATCTTTGAATCTTTCCTTGTTAATCTTTACTGAGATATGAATCTCAGAAATGTGTGTACTATTCTTCTCGGATGGAATCTTTGAATTGTATTAAATACGAAAGTTTGGTTTGTTCTTGGTGGGTTTATCGAACTGCGTATGAGATTTTCAAGATTGGACATTGATTTCTAAGTTCTTGGTGAGTTTTGTTCTTCATTTTCTTCTCTTTCTCCTTCATATGTTTCATCTGCTTAAACTCAGTACCTTGATGAGAATAAAAAGCTGATCATGGCAATCATGGAAAATCAAAATCTCGGAAAACTTGCTGAATGTGCACAGTAAGTGTCTTCCTTTCGTCTTCATATTTCACTATATTCATCTTTTATCTCTGAAACAGTAATAGAATATGTGAATTACTGTAAATTTAAGTGTATAAATACTTAAATGTTTTGGTCCGTTATATTTTCAGATACCAAAATCTTCTCCAGAAGAATTTAATGTACCTTGCTGCCATTGCTGATGCTCAACCCCCACCACCTACATCAGGAGCTGCACCATCACCATCACCATCACCAGCTATGGCTTCCCAGGTAGCTTGTGATGATAAAGTCGACTGGGATCAACTAGAACATTCGGATTTTCTAACTCTTGTGTGTGGTTTCTATTAGATGACCACACCGCATCCTGCGATGCAGCCGCCAAGCTATTTTATCCAACACCCACAAGCTTCAGGAATGGGTGGTCAACAAACATCACCTGCCGGTATTTTCCCTCCAAGAGGTCCTTTACAATTTGGTAGCCCACACCAGCTTCAGGATCCGCAACAGCAGCATATACATCAACAAGCTATGCAAGGAGGACACATGGGGATTAGACCTATAGGCATCAACAACAACGGGATGCAACATCCGATGCAACAACCAGAAACTGCTCTTGGAGGAAGCAGCACAAACGGTAACTCCTTGCTTTATGACGATACTTATTTCAAAGTCTCTGTGGAATGTCATGTCTCTTATCTTAGAATGTAGAAGTAGAAGCAAATGGAGTAAGCTACTTATAGTTTTGGTCATTTCTTTTTTTCTTTACTGACAGTGGGGGTTAGAGGAGGCAAGCAAGATGGAGGAGATGGAAAAGGAAAAGATGATGTCAAATAAAAGTATCCAAAGAAACCTTTGTTTTGTTTATATCTAGGACTTGTGCTTTCAACCGATTCTTCGCAAGGGCTTTGCATTAGTTTCCTTGAGTTTTAACAGAAGATTGACTGTGGAATAGTTTCTGCAGACCGAGTTGTAATGTATTGTCTTGTAGTACAAGCTCTGCTTGGTTATAGAAACACATCTATGATGACAATGCATTGATCTTTTTCTTATTCTGGATGCGACTCGGGGATGATATTCTGACGGCTAATAGGATTCATAACAACAGGAGGAGCCAGCTGTTCTCGGCCATTGGTTCTTGGCCATGCTTGGAACATTGGCCAAGTTTTACAAGTCTCTTGATAATCATACTTTGGCATGTTCAATGAAACTATTGACATCCCGCTTTCTAAAGTTAGTGTTGTCTTCAAATCCAAATCCAAGAGAAGATATGATTCTATTAATTTTTCTTTTGCATGCAACCGAATAATCACAAGTGCTCCAATCACAAATAAATATAATACATTGAAATTAACATTTTCTATACTCACATTATGATTAATCCACCACCTAAGTGCTTTGAAACCAATTAGTTACTTTGTTTCTTTGTTGATACCTCTCTATTACGTGTAAGAGCAAATAAAAAACTTTCGCTAAGGTTCTTAAAATGTTAAAGATCCTCACAATTAAAATATTAATTTTTTTAATCAGAGACTCTTTTAAAAAGTTTTGCATTAATCATGCTCTAAAGTTTAGTTTTATGTTTCTCATCAAAAGAAAGATTCGTATAGCAAAAATGTAAATTGCTTCTTGGATTTTTTATATTATTCAATTATACGATACATCTCATCAAGTTAGTATTATATGTATTTCCAAGTAGAAACTATACATAAAAGAAAATGTGGCCAAAGTAAATAAACTATAAATAGAAAATCATATAACTTTAAAAGAAAAGATTGTTGACTAGAAAAAGCAAAAGTCAAACGAAGAGCAATTCAACTTGCAAGGAATTAAGAAAAATAGCATCTTTGAAAATATTAGTAACTATGCATGGGTTTTATATGATTTTTAAAACTAAGCACTACGTTTAGATATGCAAATTGCTTTATTAAGATGCATATATACTCGCCTTTTTATTACACAGTACCATATAAAAATCATGATTTGTAGAACAAAACATTATATATATGCAAATTGTATACGTCTGCATTTTCTTTAAAAAAGTTACAATAGTTAAACTCCTAATCAATATAAAAAAAATTATCTGAATAAATTAAAAAGAGGACCATTAGACGAGTTCTTTAAACAATCGTATAGAATCGAAAGAAATGGGACAGATGTAAGAATAATCTTCAAATACATCGAGTGATATAGTAATCTGAATGTACCAAACATAACATGACATATACATATTGAATCACTGATGACCACAACCACATTAGCAATTTAGCATATACCGTTTGAGCACCAACAAATAACTTTGAAAATAATAAATATTTTAAATGCTAAACTCTCTGATTCGCCGGTTAGCAAAGATATCTTCATGTGTTGAACGTCTATTTAAAGCTTACTCAAGACCCAAACTTATATCACAACCCAAAGACGGAAAATATCCATAACGTTTTCTCTGATCGAACATGAGAACTGAAATAGAAAATTTGTGGGTCTTCGCTCTTGCAACAAAATTCAATATTTTCATGCAAGACCATTTTGTTTCTTTTCTTCTCGCCATATCTATCTCTTGGTTTACCTTAACCATCGTGTTTTGGTCCTCTCCGGGTGGTCCAGCTTGGGGAAAATACTTTTTTACTCGTCGGTTTACTCCTGGTTATAACCGAAAAACCAAGAGTATCATACCTGGTCCGAGAGGGTTTCCACTTGTGGGGAGCATGAGCTTAAGATCAAGCCATGTGGCTCATCAGCGCATAGCGGCAGTGGCTGCGATGAATAACGCTAAACGACTCATGGCGTTTAGCCTCGGTGATACTAAGGTGGTCGTGACGTGTAATCCTGACGTGGCGAAGGAAATATTGAATAGCTCTGTTTTTGCTGACCGGCCTATGGATGAAACCGCTTACGGTTTAATGTTTAACCGAGCCATGGGATTTGCTCCTAATGGTGCTTACTGGCGTACACTGCGTCGGTTAGGCTCGAACCATCTTTTCAACCCGAAGCAGATCAAACGCTCGGAGGAGCACAGACGAGTTATCACGACTCAGATGGTGAATGCGTTTGCATGTAACGCAGAAACCGCGTTTGGAGTGCGTGATGTCCTCAAAAAGGCATCGTTGTGCAACATGATGGGATTGGTTTTCGGGAGAGAGTACGAGTTGGAGTCTAAGAACAGCTTCGAAATGGAATGCCTACAAGGTTTGGTCGAAGAAGGGTACGATCTTCTCGGTACACTAAATTGGGCCGACCATCTTCCTTGGTTAGCCGGTTTAGATTTCCAACAAATTCGGTTTAGGTGCTCTCAGCTTGTACCAAAAGTAAACCAGTTATTGAGCCGAATCATTCGTGAACACCATGCTTTCACGTGTAATTTCCTTGACGTGTTACATTCTCTTCAAGGTTCCAAAAAATTATCAGAATCCGATATGGTCGCTGTTCTATGGGTAAAGTTACTAGACTTTTTCTTTTTAAAATCATTATTAAATTCGTATATAGCGAAAATAAAGTTCAATCATATTAATATTTCAAGTTCTGTGTCACGTTAGGAAATGATATTTAGGGGAACGGACACCGTGGCGGTATTGATCGAGTGGGTGCTAGCGAGGATTGTGATGCATCCAAGAGTGCAATCAACGGTCCACGAAGAGCTTGACCGAGTCGTAGGCAGATCCAGAACCGTTGATGAATCTGACATTCCATCTCTCACGTATCTAACGGCTACGATCAAAGAAGTGCTGAGGCTACATCCACCGGGCCCACTTCTGTCTTGGGCGCGCCTCTCGATAACGGACACCACCGTGGACGGATATCACGTGCCGGCGGGGACAACTGCGATGGTCAACATGTGGGCCATAGCACATGACCCTCGCGTGTGGGAGAATCCTTTGGAGTTTAAGCCCGAGAGGTTCGTGGCCCAAGAGGGTGAAGCTGAGTTCTCCGTTTTCGGGTCGGATCTGAGGCTGGCACCATTCGGGTCGGGTAAAAGGGTTTGCCCGGGAAAGAGTTTGGGACTTGCCACGGTGTCGTTGTGGGTTGCGACGCTCTTGCATGAGTTTGAGTGGCTTCCTAGCGTCGATGCTAACCCTCCAGATCTTTCAGAGGTTTTGAGGCTATCGTGCGAGATGGCTTGTCCTCTCGTGGTCAACGTACGTCCAAGGCGTAACATAGCATGAGCTTCAGTTTGGTCAGTGCCAAGAATGTTTCAAAATTTATTAATTAAAAACCATGTATAACTTAAATAAACCATTGAAGACAAATAAAAAACAAACGTACGTATCCTAAGAGCGAATAATTCTATAGGTTAAGAGATTAATGTATTTGTATAATGTAAAATCAGTTAATATATTGGTGTGTCGTTTTTAATATTGAACTATGCTGATTAATATATGGATGATCTTAAACTGTTGGAGATCTATAAAATTAGTCACAGTCTTCTTATCTTAAAATAAAATCTAAAATAGCATCCTAAAAATCAGTTAACTTGACTAAAATAAATTATACTATTCGTTGCGTGTGGAACGATTAACTAACTGACTTCTCCAATTTTGATTACATTGATATCCGAATTGTTTAGACATCTTTAATTTCCTGCGAAATTTCTGATCAAGAGTCATGACCATTTTATTAATGAGATGAAGTATTCATAACGATTTATATATTAAGACGATGAAGTATTTGATTAAAGCTTTGTATATAAATATGTACGAAGGTGTCGAAGTGGAGTGTTCGACTCGGCTAGTGTTTCTGACTGTTCAATGACATTGTGTTGACATTAGTTTGTATCATGGACTTATGTGAAACAGACTAGTTTATTACATCAGCTATTGTATCTTTGGTAAATTGGGATTAATGCATTATTTTTAAAAATTTAGCTTATGAAATTTTCAACTCTTTGTTAGTTTTCATGATATATATAGTTCAATTATGCTGAAATGATTTATCAGGCAGTTAAAGTAACTATTGATACTTGATTACCGTTAAAATTATATACTTGGTTCGTACATGTCCAAAGAATTATACTACTAGATTAACATGTTAGAAATATTTGAAGAATTATGATGATATAATCTGCTAAGTAAAAAGAATTTTGGTGATAAAATAGGCTAAGAATAAAAACTAATCTTAATCTTTAAATGGAATTTGTTAAAAAGAAATGGTGATGCAGGTGACTGAGCTGTTGGCTATAGTTAACTAAACCTTAAAACCAAAAACTATATACCTACGTTGCTTAACATCAACACAAGCTACAATATTAAGATTAACATCTATCGGGCTAAGCTCATTTTGTTCAAAATATATTTCAGAGAAAAGCTATTTATTCGAAAAAGAAAGTTTTGCTAAAAGATAAGTGCAAGGAAGGCAAGAAACAATAGAAACTGCTAGGATTGGTACATAACCAAAGGAGGAAAGCAAAGATCAAAGAAGTTAGTGACTGATAAATACGAAGATTAACGATACACCAAAGTCCATTTATAACCGCAACACGAGCCAAACTAAGGAACAACCGGCTCCTAGTTGAATCACTTTGAAGTTCCAATGGACTTAGAAACCAATTAGCTATCATGACTTATAAATATATCATGTTTGCATTTGTTTGTAGTTATGATTGTTGCTATTGTTTATATTATCATTAGAAGTGATAAGTTCGGTTTTACAAAAAAAAAAAGAAAAATCAGATTCGCAAATGTATAAAATATATATACACTCTTAAGAAGCCATGCATGAAAGAATCGACCATTGATGTGATGTAGGCTTGCGAAGTAGTTAGAGGCAATAACATGTTGGGGGGGATGAAGCCTGGTCCGAGGATACTCTCTATACATTTATATATATATGTATGAACAAAAATCATTGTATCACCATATATCTATATACATGTAATATCCTCGATCCAGACAACATTCCCCTCAACTGGAATACCCTAATTCTCATGATAATATCAGCAGATTCTCACAACTTTGTTCTATAAAANTTCTCATGATAATATCAGCAGATTCTCACAACTTTGTTCTATAAAAAGAGAAAGAGAAGAGAGAGAGAGAGAGAGAGAGAGAGAGAGAGAGAGAGGTAGGTGAAAGGTGATGATGGTGTTATGATGAAGGAATGATGAGTGGCGGAGATGAAGATGGGCTTTTAATAACACACAACTCAAACAGCTCGTCATTCCTAAACCCTAGCATTTCAAACAAAAAAAAAATGTTATAAATAAATATAAATTTAATATCAATGCAGTTAATGATTATATTTAAAAATAAAAAGGTGACACATCACATGTTTTATTTGGAAATAAATAAAACCAGCTCATTTGATTCCTTCTTTTATAATTTTATTGAGTATACGTTTGATTGATATTCCTTCTTAGCTAGCTTGAACAAAAATCACGCTTGGATATCACGATTTTATATGTTATTAGAGTAATATTATAGTGTCATTTTATTAATATCGAACGGAGACAAAACTATAAAGACGAAGATAAATATAATGAATAATAATGTTATTATTCAAAACTAAAACTTTAAACGTTTTGAGTCTACAATGTCATTATACATATGTTACTGTTCAAATATAAAGTTTGAAAACTTACTAATTGACTCCATTCTTTTTAGTCAAATTCTACGTGTGTAAAATTGTTGAATATATACCTTCTTTTATATAAGAGGAGAGTGTATTATTGAGTTGGGAAGTAAAGAAGGCAAGAGAAGTTAGTCAGAAGAGTAGTTGGGTAAATTGAGGATGACCACTTAGGGCATCCCTATTAGGGGTTTATAGCCCAAGGTTCACACAAAGTTCAAGGAAAAAAAAAAATATATTTGATGAACTTGTGGAGAGAGAGAGTCACAAAAACTCTCTTGAGTGAACTTGTGGAGAGGGGAGTTCGCCAGGTGGCGACTCCCCATTGGTCAGTTTTTACTTTCTTTTTTTTTTTTAACGAAAAAAAATAAAAAATTAGTTTTTTTATTTATAGTGAACCCCTCACGGGTTCACTGATGCAGATGGTCTTAGGAAACCAAATATTTCCAATTTAATTTTCCTTCGCTTTTTAGGTATCCTACCAACTTCATTAATTATAAACTTTTTACAGCGAATGATAAATATTTTTCTCCGGAAATTGTAAACATTTTTTTTATAACAAACTTTTGAGTCTACAATACATAAAAATCATGATCTATATATATATACACGCACATAGTATATAAATGTCCATATCTATATATATTATGTTTTTTTGGAAAAAAGGAAAAAAATACATGTGATAATTTAGAGTTCGTGACCGTGCATGGATCTCAGACTCTCAGTACGCAGATACCGATCGCAAAGTAAGCCGAAAACCACATGTACGTAATACATTCGACGTTCATCTTTACGTTTTCACTTATAAATTATATGGCAATAAACACGTAAATGATAATTTATCAGGATGTATTAATTGCAATGGCTTTCATGTTCTTATTCTGACAACGCATAATTATCGACTGTCGTTTTTTAGCTTAGCAAAAACAAATTAAATTTTTATCAACAAAAAAAAACATAAATTAAATACTATTATTTGTAAGTTGTAGTTAATTACGATTTATATCATAGTATAATAAGGAGAATCAGGTTTCAACTAATTGGAAGTTTTCGGGGAGTTGTTTACAGCATGAAGCCATGTTGTTGTTTCTTTCTGGCGTGGGGTATTTTTTTTGTTGCAGATTATTTACTATTTATAATAACTTTTGTTATTTAAAAGAGGTTTGGACTGAAGTCACGAGCTAATCCATCATGGCTCGAAACTAATCTTTACTAATGCATAAAATAAAATATATCATTTTCACACACATGGAACTAATTAAGAGCAAAATATAAGTAACCCTTGTGCCTAAACCACTAGTCTAACCTGTAAAACCTAATACAAAGATTCATCATATCGAAAGTATTATATATCGACTTAGACCATCTTCAACCCCACTCTATTTTGGAATAAAATATGGAGTGAGGTTGGAGATGCCCTTAACATGCGAATGTGGTTGCTATTGAAATACCCTACCAAAAACACCGCAATTACTACATTCTTGTTAAGTTTTTAGTTTTTTTCAAAATTAGTATTTAATAGTCCTTATTACTAATATTTACTTCCTGCGTTTTTTATAATGTGTGGTTCTGAGGTTTTGATTTTATTACACAAAAAGTATCGTTTTACATTTTCTATGCAAATTTATAAGCGAAATTTCGATTTTAATTTCACTATTTTAATGTATTAATTGGAAATATATTTTTTTAAAGTATTGATGAATGAATAATACGACTTTTTAACTGTTTATTTAATATGAAAAATGTTAGAACTTGCGGAAGAACATGATTTTGTTGTTGTTTGATTCATACATTCGTTATGAGAGAGAGAGAGAGAGAGACAGTATAATAGGAGGAGTATTTATTTAAAAAAGACAATACAGGTCTGCCTTTTACTTCATTGTAATTAGGAACGTAATAAATACAAAGGGCTGTGTCAAGTTTTGAGGCATGTTTGTCTCGTAGCTCTTCACCATCTATATAACTACAACTCTGAAATGGCATCTATTTATTTTATTTTAATAATTATATTAACATTGCTTATATTCAAGATCATTGGTCGAGTGTAATTATGCAATTCAAGGATTGAATCCCAATTCTTGACTATGCAATTTTTTACTTGATACAAAAAAAAAAATCCATTTTGTGAACTTAGTGATTTACAATTTAGTATACTGTAAGTTTTCTTTAAAAGTTGGTCCCAAAGGGAATAACTGTTTGGGAATAACTAATGGTCGTCTAAGGTCCGAAAAGTTTTGATTAATTGGTAAATTTAACTTTATTAGTAGACTCCAATATAGTACTGTTTTCGATTAAACAAATCAATTTTCACGTGTATATATGTTGAAGAAAAAATTAGGACAATCTCCCAAGAAAATAAAAGAATGCTATGTATATTTTTCAGAAATAATATATATAAATAGATTAGTATCGAAAGCAATATAGTAGCATATAGACTCACCATGTACATTTCACATCACGGGAAATTGTATTTTGATTTGACTTTTCGATACTTGTTATAAATTTGACTGGACTAGTTTGACCAAGAGTTGTATTATTACAAAAAGATTTTTAAAAAATTATTGGTGGTATTGCAGTTACTCTCATGATTTTCGATTTATCAGTCAGTGACCCATTGTAAATTTTGTGAACAAGATTTTTATACACTTTTTGTAAAAGCATGTAGCAATTCATATGAACCTAAATACTTAACAATGTTGAGAGTTGTTTCGATCATATACAGTTAAAATCCCACTTGAAAAATATATATACTGTATGTGACTAATAAGGGGGTAGAGATGAATGAGACTTATTGCAGATAGTTTTAGTGGGCTTAACATCTTTCTAGTGTATTACAAATAGACTTAGATTCATTATCCGGATGGGCCTATAAATGTACGCTCTTACATTGGGCCCAAATTATCTTCTCCATGTTCAAGTTTTCAAGAAAAATAATTAACTTAGAGAAAGGATTAATGAATAAAGTTACACGGCCTGGCCTGTCCCGGCCCATATTCTACCAGAATTTGTAGTAGAGTCTCGTATAGTTAGTTAGCTTTTTTGGTTTTATCATATAGTTAGTTATCACCAAAGATTATAGTATAAACTTATATTGCGAGTTGACTATGATATATAATCAACCATAATTTTGATTTGCATTTTTATGTTTATATTATCTTTTGTCACATTATTAAAGTCCATAAGATTTTTCTTTCGTGTGTGTGGCTAAGAGAAGAAGGGTGATATGAGAAAAAAAAGTCAGCGGGAGGAATAAATAGAGAAAGACATAAAGGGGAGAGAGTCGCATGTTACATGTTTGATCAATAGTCTCCCTCTTTTTCCCCTTTGAATTAGTCATTAAACAGTAGACAAATAACAAAATATAGAAACTAATACTACATTACATTACATGATGAAGATTGCTAGTTTAAGACTTACGTTTACATGTCCTTCTTTAGCCGTTTTGGTAATATTAAAAGAAAGTAAACTGCTTTCGTCAACATTCTTAAGTATACATTAAGTAGTACGCAATTTAAAACCTCTTTTTTTTTTACTAAATTAAATTAAAGAAAAAGAAACCCTTTTCTTGTTGTTGGGACTTCGTATATTAGCTTAGGTGTTGGTGGAAGAGTGCTTCTAACCTACTCCGACTGACTTCTTCACTTCCTTTTCTCTCTCTCTCTCTCTTGCTCTGTTATTGAAGACATGGACGAAGCGAAGCATAAGTGTAAGTTATGTTGGAAGAGCTTCTTTAACGGAAGGTCTTTGGGAGGTCACATGAAGTCTCACATGCTTCATCCTCCTCATCCCCATATCTCAGAGTCAGCTTCTTCTTCAATGGCTGATCCAGGGTTTGCTCTCGATAGTGAAACCGAATCGTCCAAGAAGCTGACCCGTAAACGATCAAGAATTAACCGGAGATCCAGCTACGTCTCGTTACGTTATCAACAACCCGAAGAAGATGAGAAAAGCGAGATCAAGATGAAGGCTAAAACGAGTAAAGAACTCGTGAGTGAGTCGTGTACAGAGCAGGAACCAGTGAGCTCGGTGTCGGACGCTGTGACAGAGGAAGAAGACGTGGCCTTTACTCTTATGATGCTGTCGAGAGACGAGCAGAAGAAGGAGAAGAAAGATGAGATCATATGCGAGGAACAGTTAAAAAAGTGGTATGAGTGCGAGACTTGTAAGAAAGTGTTTAAGTCGTATCAGGCGTTGGGTGGACACAGAGCAAGCCATAAGAAGAAGAGAGCTCTTGAAGGCTCTGTTTCTTCTTCTTCTTCTTCTTCATCTAGGATTATTAATGTATCGGAGGATGAGAAGAAAAACAAGAGTAGTAGTCATGAATGTCCAATATGTTTGAAGGTTTTCTCATCTGGCCAAGCTCTCGGAGGTCACAAAAGATCTCACGCCACCATCAATGTCGCCAGAACAGACAATAATTCTCTGTCAAAAAGAAGATCTATTAGCTTGATAGATCTCAATCTCCCGGCACCATCAGAGGACGAAGATTTGATATCTTCAGTTGTTTAATGCCGCGAGAGTTGGTGATCAGATTGGTGAAGTTAGATGACTTACTGATATCTAGATCTACCTAATATGAACTCCTCACTACCAAAGGGGGAGAGATCCGATCTAAGTAGTTTTGTTCAAAGTGTAATGTTTGATGTATATGGTCAAACATAAAGACATCATACAAGTTTGTATGAAAAGATGGTAAAGCATATGAATGCGTGTGATGAGTGGTTTGTTGCTGTTGCTGCTCAAACCAAGCGTGTTTCGTAATGCAATTTATAGTATCACTTTCTTTTTGAAGCCAAATGAGAAATGTGTGACTTTGGCCAACTTAGATAAGAGACACACTCGTAGCCATAGAGAGACTCTTTTAACTTTTCCACGGCTCAAAAAGCAAACCAAGCATAAAGTAAAGGCCTCTCTCTCTCTCTCTCTCAGTACTCACGACATGTAAAGTTGTTGTCCAAGTCACATCTTTGGACGGCCAAATTAATTTTGATTCTTGATCCCTCAACCGCCGGTTCGTGAGTAAAACCGGTTTAAATCCCGGTATAATTGTCGTGGTTGGTTGTTTTGAGTTTTCAGAAATGTTCGGAAAGCTTCCGGTTTCTTCCTCTTCCTTCCCGGAAACATTCTGGAATATGCTGAAAGGAGTGTGATCGTAGGAGAAGGTAATCGGAATCATCATCATGAATCCGATTTCATCATCAAGGCTCACCTCAGCCTCTCTTTTCGCAATTCCTCGCACAAGTTCTGTTATCTCCGCCATGGCCTTCTCTTCCTCCTCCTCTTCTTCTTCTTCTTCTTCATCTTCGCCGTCTCTGAAAGGTCCTAACTTTATGGAAGAGGAAGAAGAAAGGCTGAGACTTGTTCTCAAGTACCATAACCAGACGAAGCATTCCTTCACCTCTTACGCCAGAGGCCCTCGAGGTCTCGACTGGGCCAATCAGCCTAATCCTTTCCGCCGCTATCTCTCTGCTCCTCTTCTTCCACTCCTTCACCAGACTCAGGAGGAGGACGAAGACTCTCTCCTCTACTCTTCTCTCTTTGATTCCCTTCCTCCTCCAAAACCCATTTCTCTCTCAACCATTTCTCACCTTTTTTACCATTCTCTCGCTCTCTCCGCCTGGAAAACCACCGGATTCTCCACCTGGCCACTCCGCGTCAACCCCAGCAGCGGCAACTTGCACCCCACCGAGGCTTATCTCATTGCTCCGCCCATCGATTCACTCTCTGACTCTGCTTTCGTCGCCCACTATGCTCCCAAAGAACATTCTTTGGAGGTTAGAGCTCACATCCCATCTGCGTTTTTCCCCAGTTTCTTCCCGGAGGGTTCCTTTCTCATTGGGGTCTCTTCAATTTTCTGGCGTGAAGCCTGGAAGTACGGCGAGAGAGCGTTTAGGTACTGTAACCACGACGTTGGTCACGCAATTGCCGCTGTCTCCATTGCAGCGGCTGAGCTCGGATGGGACTTGAAGCTTCTCGATGGGTTCGGAGCTGATGATCTCAAGAGGCTAATGGGTCTCCACGTCTTCCCGGTGTTTGACATACCTTCCTCAACACCCTCTAAAGGTAAGCTCCCTGAGATTGAATTCGAGCATCCTGACTGCTTGCTGCTTGTATTCCCCAACGGAACTAGAGGTATCAACATAGACTACCACAGGATAAGCTCTGCCATTAGAGAATTCCCAAGTCTTGATCGGAAAGGAAAGCCTAATGTTCTGAGTAAAGAGCATTTGTGTTGGGATATCATCTACAAGACAGCCGAGGCTGTCAAAAAGCCACCATTTAACTCCAACTCATCTTTGAGTGATGCCATTGCCTCCTTCAGAAGCAGTGGTGTGTTTAGCCAGAGTTCATATAAGAAGTTGACGGCAAGGCAAGTTGTAAGGAAGAGAAGAAGTGCAGTTGATATGGACGGTGTTACTTTTATCGACGAGTCTGTCTTTTACCAGATATTGATGCATTGTCTTCCTTCTGGCTCCACTAGAGGAGGAGAGCTGCAAAAAGAGCAACTAGCATTGCCGTTTAGAGCTCTTCCCTGGGATAGTGCTGAGGTTCATCTTGCTCTGTTTGTGCACAGAGTTTCAGGTTTGTCCAAGGGTTTGTATTTCCTAGTCAGAAATGAAGATCATCTCAGTGATCTCAAGAGATCTATGAGGCCGGAATTTGAGTGGAGGAAACCAGATGGATGCCCGGATGATCTTCCTTTGTACAAGCTTGCTGAGGGTGATTGCCAGAAGCTGGCAAAAGGACTATCGTGTCATCAGGTAGGAATTGGGACAAAGTTGTGATACATACATATCGCTTGGGTAAATCTGATATTTGCTGAATCATGGTGGTTGATACAGGACATTGCAGGGGATGGATGCTTCAGCCTAGGCATGGTGGCTCGGTTTGAACCAGCACTGCGAGAGAAGGGCTCATGGATGTACCCTCGATTGTTCTGGGAGACGGGTGTTGTTGGGCAAGTATTGTACCTGGAAGCACATGCAGTGGGGATCTCAGCAACCGGAATCGGGTGTTACTTCGATGATCCAACGCACGAGCTTCTAGGGATTAAAGACTGCAGCTTTCAGAGTCTGTACCATTTCACTGTGGGAGGTCCGGTTTTAGACAAAAGGATCATGACTCTTCCTGCTTATCCTGGTCCTGCCACTGATTCCTAGATCATACTCAACTGGTCTGTGTTGAATCTTTGAACAGATATGTGATGCATATATATTGAAATCATATAGCTTTTTGTGATCATGTTGCCCAAAATCTAGAGGGATATTTGTTCATCTGTTGTAGTATCTTCACTAATGCTTTAAAGATAACTATGACATATCTTATTTCAACTCAATGATGCTACATTGGTGAAAGAAATTAAAAGCTATTTCATTAGGTACAGAGAGTATGATCCAAGTGATTAATATTAAAAATCAAAATAAAGAAAAGAAACATAAGGTGAGGTTTTGGGTTAAGGAGAAGCAAGAACAAAAAAAAGGGTTGACCTTAACGCTTCTACTAACCTGAACCCAAGTAAAAGTGTATGCTGGTTGGCTTTAGCCACTTTCTCTCAGTTGCTGCAACAAACCTAACTTCTTTTGTCCTAAGAAGATTTTAAGACTCGAGCTGGATCAGATTTCACCAGTATTGTGGTTTGAAGGGCTGAGCAGGAGCCGCTGCTATGTCTTTCTCCGACAGCAATTTCAGCTTCTGCGATAACATTTAGAACAGTTGGGAGATTCTTTTAGATTTCTCCAGTCTTTGAGGTTCCAAGAAGTTTTGGCTTTAGCCAGTGGAAGTGTTATAAAGGATATGGATTTTGTGTTACCGTGATGTATTGTGGGGGATCGTCAAAACTAGTTGAGCCTAGTATCACTTCCCTCCTCAGGCTGCTTGTCAACTTGTGGCAAACTCGGAGCTATGACAAAAACAGCAACATTTTTTGATAAGGTTACTGCCTTTTTCAACTCAATTTTTTGACAATAACACACTCAGCTTAGATTTGTTTGTATGTATACCTCGGATCTAGTTGCCCCACCAATAATGAATACAAAGATGCGTTGCCCCAGCTTCCTCAAGTCCGTAGAAGCACTTCTCAACACTGAGTCACTGTGTGTGAAGAAAGATACACACTAATCTTAGAACACGAAGCTCCTCAAAATGGCAAAAAGTAGAAAATCATTCAGTATGTAAAAGAGAATGCTTAGAGTGCATGCCTGGAATATCCATCATCAGAAGAATGAGGACGTGCCCAAGTTGCAGTTCGTCTTGATCTCATAGAATGAGGTGTGGCTTTCCGCTCTGGAACCGCTGTAGGAGCAGCAGAACTCTTCCTTACTGATCCTGCTCGGGATTCACTCTCCTCCTTATGACTCGACTGGTTCATACATAGATAGTCAGTTTTAGATAGATCGCCTTTCACGAGTTTCTCAAGTAGCTCCTGCAACAACAAAGATTTATCTAAGCCACCATGATTACAAAGTGAATATGTAACTGAGAAGAGGAGTGTTGCTAATCTATACCTCAATCATGGGATAAAACCGAAAGAGTTGCCATGTCTCTTCTTCACCGGATCTATCTTTCCTGTTTGCTTGTTTTGTCTGTGCCAAAAGAGTATTCATCAATTGTCAGATTCTCATTTTGTCTCCTTGGAGGCCACCGCGGATTTTCATAAATGATTTGAATTTTATTTATATCTTATACCTTTCCGGCGTCAAATTTGAGGGAGAAACTCCCGGATTTAGTCTTGGTTTCTGGAGATCCAGCTATCAATTGCATGTTACTTACAACCTTCATATCCACAGGTGACAATCTAGCAAGCTGATAAAACATATGCGTTATTAGCAAGGTAATGCATGCATTAGAAGGGGCTCTCTATCAAACCAGAAAGCTACCTGCATTAGCTTTACTCCCTTGTCACCTTCGAACTTCTCTGGGTACACTGTTGCGTAAATCATCAATAGTCGTAATTTGTTTTCCGGGTTCGTGTTCTGCATTTAAAATGTGTGTCATGGCAAACACTAAATCATTGCAGCTATTAGATTTCTCGTCATGTTTCAAACCATTCACCTGATTTGTCCTCAGAAAATTGATAACGTCCTTGGCAGCTGCGTCTCCAAAAACAAGATCTTGTTCCAGCTGCCCTAAATCTCGAAGTCCGGTGTCTCTAATTATTCTGTTAATTTTTCCAGCTAGCTGAATTCAATAAAAGAAAAAGAATCTGATTGCAACCACATCTATTGAAATGAACAGAGAAGCTTTGCTTGAAATATTTAATGTTGAGATAAACCTCCACATGAGTTGATAGTTTGTCCATTTGTTCCCCATATTGGGGCAAAGCCTGAACAATTTTCTGCAGATCACGCGTAGACAACTCGCTACCATCTCTGCATTACATTAGGCTAATGTTAACTATAAATATCAAGCAAGTTGGTGTGGAATAATCACATCATGCAACCAGATAACAGTACACAAGAAACTAAGGAATTCTTGAAGATATCAGACTTCTGTAACTGTTCCATAGCCTAACCGCTGTGCAAACTGGTTGGTAAGACTATTTGTAAATATATGACTTCGGGAAGATAAATTCTTAACACTAACCTTGATCTCATTTGTGCAGCCTTGTTTTTTGAGGCAAAGTTGGTCATTTTCTCATGCAAACGCTCGCTAGCCTAATTATAAAGCAAGGATGGTATCAGCATGGTGAGTTATTCAAGGAAAGATAGATGCTCATAGTTGTGTTATACATCTGCTATATGGTTGTGTCGAAGCTCTAGCCACACTGGATCATGGTCTTCAAGCACTATCTCCTTTTTCTCTGGAGGTCCACCAGTTTTGCTCGGAACCTAGCATATGGTAGGCAATTTAGGATGAGTGAAACACAGAGAAGCAAAGTGAGCCCACAAGGACTAGAATGAAAAATAAAGTTACCTCGATAACATGTTTATTCCCCTCCATATTAAGCAAATCATGGCACATAGCATCATAGGTCCATTCGTGTATGATAGGAGCGATCTACAGTCAATTTCACACTATTCAGAAATAAATTATCAGTATGAGCTCTACGGAGTATTTGTATTAGATGAGCTTTAAAACCTGGTCCACTGATCTATCCACAATGAGCAGCTCACATGTTTCGGTCTGAGGGTAGTTGGGAATAGCTTTATACTTTAAGATACAGTCCCAAATAGCAGCAGCAAGCTTTGACGGAACCAAGTCCCGCGGTGAGTTGGACTTAGCAGCTCGATACCGAACAAAGGGTAGTTCCTAACAACACATAACAAGATAATAAAGAACAGAGTCATCTGGGCGAAGCTTGAATAGCCTACAAGGTCGTTTATTATTCTGGCTTCGATTGTCTATTTTGAAGAACACATTGACAGCACCAAATTCTAAAGAACTTGCAACTACAAAAAGAAGACGTAGTAGTTCTCTTTTTGGGGAGTTCTGCATAGGTATTTACCTTCAATGAAGCAAACACGGTAGCGATTCTAGTTGCCATCATATTCAAACAAATATCAAAATGGCGTGAATGCTCAGCATCTTCAGCATAAAGTGTCACCAGTGCTTGCTCATGATCAGTTAGAAATCCCTGAGAGAAAGGTGAGATCATCAGCGAAAGAAAAAAATTGCATTGTCTTTTCCTTTTCTAAGAAAACCGTAGCTATTACTTCAGATGGTCAAATCCACCTCCGATATGTTTTTAGCTGCCGCAAGTACTTGCTTACAGAGAAAAGAGTAGCTACCTGATTATCTATTGGGAAGTACTCCATGTTCATCTGAAGAAAGTAGTAAAAATCCACGGTGATCAGAAGTCAGTTACTACAGATCCTGCTGAAACATCAAGGAAGCTGATCATAGCATTTACCTCTCTTAACGCACCAATGCGTGGTAATACACTCGAATCACTTTTGATGTGATTCACCAATTCTTTGGGGATAGTTGAACTGAAAAATATAAATGCCCTGAAAAGAGAAAAGAAAAACAGAAAGAGAAAGTAATCACCTTGATTGAAAAATATGGGAAAAGGAAAAGCCTTTATAGGAAATTGATGTTCTTACTTCCTGTACAAGGGTTCCCTCCCTGACATGTCTGATAGAAACATAACAATGCTGCAACAGAGCAACAGAAACAGATGTTCAAATAACTACGGTACAACATACTAGTGTGGAAAATGAGAAATGTGAATGCAAAACAATGTACTTCTCTTTGGTTGGTTGCATAAAGTAGATAGCGTCCATGCCAGGCATTGGTTCCCTTCTCTTGAAGAGTTCTTCCACCACTGAGCCAAATCCCATAGTTGCAACAGAATGTAAGAAGAAAGAGTGTTGTTGGATTACAAGAAAAAGACAATGATAGAAGAGGTTTCTTACAGGAAATCCCTTGATCGGTGATATCAGCCATTTTGCAAGACTGAGACATAACTTTGACCGTAACTCTATCCATGATAAGTATCTGACACCCCCAATCAATTTCAACACAGCATAACATTTTTGTTAACTTTGAAGTGTGATTAAAGAATCCTGAAACAGATGGAGAGAGAGAAGAAACACACCTTCCAAGCTTTTGAATCCCCCGTTTTGGTGGATCCAAGCATCTCATATAGCAACCCTGAAACGATTAAACAAACCCTTAGACTCACAGCAACAATGTAAAATCCATAGACCCTTTTCGTAGGGAGAAGAGAGAGGATTACGATCGCGGCTGATCTGACGGAAGAACTTGTAATCTCCGCCATGGGAAGAAGAAGTCTCAGAATCGGAGAAGGACATTGATGGAGAAGGAGAGCGAGAGATGAGAGGAGGATGGGAGGCAGTAGAAGATGAAGAGAGACGAGTGAAATCATGGTAGAGGGAGAGAGGAAGAGACGGAAAGAGAGGGAGTGTGTGTATGGCTCAGCTTACAATTAGTTCTTTTATTGTAGAGAGACTATTATTAGCATCTTACTAAATTAAGAGACCCACCAAATTAATCTTATTAGGCCCATCTCTGTTATTTATACAATTGTGTACACAACACAAGCTTTGTTAATTCATTTTGTCCGGTTCACTGATCCTATTGCATATGAACTTGCTGAAAACCACTGAATGTGTCTATTCTGATTAGTATAGGCTTATTATAACAATCATTTGAATTTAATCTTCATCTTCTTCTTCTTGAGACTTTTGGTTGGCTATGAGAGCTAATGTAGTTTGATTTAGTATAACAGAATTGCTTACTATGTACATTTCTGGTTCTGCAAATTTAAACAAGTCACAATTGACTTTGGATTAACCTTAAATGATTTGTAATCGTTTGCTCCCTAAGGAATATTAGCATGAATAGTCACCAAATGGTATAGTTAATAGTCTACTTACCACTATTGGAGGCTTTAATTTCTATTTCCAAAATATCAAAGAGATCGATGTGAAAGAAACTACAAACCCCTTTGAAATGAAAGTAAACACATTATATGAGGGATGCCAAATCAAGAACACATAACACATGTTGGTAGGCCAAAGAATATAAATCTCGAATGTTTGTTCTTACGATCATGTGTATCATCAAATTGTGAGTAACAACAATGTAAGGGAAAGACAAAAAAAAAGTATTGAACCAACATCGGATACAGAATGTTAAAATGGACCGCAAATAATGGATGGGATCAACCGGCAACTTTCTTTCCGCCATTGTAGTAACCAAGATACCATCTTACAAACTTCTTGAGACCTGTCTGCAAATCTGTGGTGGGTTTGTACCCAAGCTCTCTTTGAGCCGAGCTTATATTAGCATGTGTGAACTGCACATCACCATTCCGAGGCAGCTTCATCATGTTCCTCTTCGCTTTCACTTTCAAAAGCTTCTCCAATATACTCACTAGATCTGTGACCGGAACCGGAGATGTGTTTCCCAGATTGAAAACCCTTAGCTGAGCCGGACCACGCTTCTTTCCGCCGCTCCCTGTGCTCTTCTCCGCCGTGTCTAAAGCCCCCAAACACCCTTTCACTATGTCATCAATGTATGTGAAATCTCTAGCTACTGTTCCGTGATTGGCTCCTTCAAAGATTGAGATAGCTTTCCCTTTGAGGATATCTCTGGTGAAGAAGAAGTAAGCCATGTCTGGTCTTCCCCATGGACCATACACCGTGAAGAACCTCAGGCCCGTGAGAGATAGCCCATAGATGTGGTTGTAAGTGTGAGCAATCTCTTCTCCAGCTTTCTTGGTCGCAGCATAGAGACTCGCCGGCTGATCTGTTCGATCTTTCTCTGAAAATGGGACTTTGGTGTTTAATCCGTAGACTGAACTTGACGATGCCCAGACAATCGCCGGCTGAGGATTAGCGGATTTACAGACTTCAAGGAGGTTAACGAAGCCGGCGATGTTACTGTGAACATAGGAGCTTGGATTCTCCATGGCGTATCTGACGCCAGCTTGAGCGGCCAAATGCATCACGTGGGTGAAAGGGACGACCTCGAAGAGTTTCTTGAGGAGAGATGAATCGTTGATGTCTCCTTCGACGATGAACACTCCGCTTCGCTCCAGGAGGGCTTGTCTAGATCTCTTCAGAGACGTGTCATAGTAATCGTTGAAGTTGTCAAGCCCTAGAACACCGTCGCCGCGGCGTTTAAGAGCGGCTGAGACGTGGGTTCCGACGAATCCGGCGGCTCCTGTGACGAGAACGGAGACTCCGTTACGGGTACGAACTCGGGCGGAGGATCTGACCCGTTTCTCCCAATCGGGTCCGCCCCAAGTGTAGGTACGAAGAGAGAGACGAGAATGGGAAGAAACGGGATTTGAAATGGGAGATCGGTAGAAGAAGATGAAGATCAAACCGATGAAGACAAGCGACCAAAAAGCAAGCTTGGCGACGGAAGATTGCCACCGCGTACGGTGGAAGTAAGGAGATTTATCCATCTTGAATTTTCCAGGCGTCGAAGGAATATCGTCGAGATGCGACATTTGCTTCATCTCCGACTACTCACTTGAGAGAAAGAAACAGATTCAACGATTTGATTATTTAAGTTTCGAATAAAGAATCGAGATTCAAATGGGTTTTGTTTATTTTTCTCTCCACTAGATCTTAGGCTAAAACAGGGATTAAATCCCTGCTTGAAAGGAAGAAAAAGAAAAGAAAAGCTCGGGGAGGGCGATAATGGCGTCGGAGAATCTTCTGGTTTCTTGGAGAGGATGGGTTGTTTGGTGGGCGTTTATAGTGCCTCCGGATTAAAAGGGAAGATCAACAACTACTATTACTTCTTTATTTCTTTTTTATTTTTCCTATTTTTACTCCATCATTTCAAAGATACATACACACAAGGAACAAAATTGCCAAGAATTTTAGTAACAAATGAAGTGAGATTAGTGATCACTACTATTGTTAGTTGACTTTTTTTCACAAGAAAAAAAACTTGGATGGATAAAATGAGATTAGTGCTTTACTACTATAATAATTGCGGTTGATAATGAAACATCAAATAGCGTAGTCTTTTAGAGGGTTACTTATTCGTATTACCATTTATCTGTTATTAATCCATCCTTTTCTTTGTGTTAGGAAACTATTAAGATCAACTAAGTCTTCTTAATCAAGACTAGACTAGAGGATGGTAATAATATTGGGAGATTAATTAATTGTGATTATTTTTTTTGTGTGGTTGATTTGTAGTTATTTATGTTTAGGTAGAGTCCAACATCTTCACGTGGAATTTATAATGGTAGACAAAATCATCAATACAATAAATCGAAAATAAATCATACATTAAAAGGTTAACTTAATTTGAAAGCTCATCTTCCCATGAGGGGTATAAAAGCAAAGAGTAGTCTTTAAGAAATAATTAAACGTGCATCTAAACATATTTCATGCCCCCACCCATTCACACCTCCACTACATTGATCTAAAATTTCGTTCTTGATATAGCTTAAATTTAGTATAAATTCCAGTAATCAAAATTATAAAAATAATTATCGATCGTTGAAAGACAAAAAGATGTTAATAAAGAGCCATGTGGAAAAACAAACGAGGAAAAAAAAGAACGAAGGTGGAACCACCCAAGCCATGTGATGTAAGAAATGACAAAAGATAATTGCAAATGCTCTCTGTTCAAATCTCTTTTGGCGTCACTTTCCATACAATGTACAGTTTGTATACACACACACGGGTTCTTATCAATTTTTCCTTAACTGTTAACTACCACTAAAACTTTTAAAATTTATTAATATATAAAAAAGTTTTAAAGACAACATTATACTAACTATTGTTATTAACGTCTAATGCCCATTGTAGTGCCAGATAAAAGCCCAATGACAATGGTTCTTCAGTCTAATAAGTTCATATCTAAAAAAAACAAAAGTTTGTATTTTATTTTGTTTGTCAGTCACAAAAAATAGTATATTTTTTTAATATAGAATTTAATGTTATTATTTTGAGTGCAAATTAAGGTCGGTGTATATGTTGACCTTACATAATACATATATTACATTTTTTGTATTGTCAAGGATAATGCACATAGATTAAATATCATTTTAATTGTCACCGAATTGTATTTGGGTTGGTCGGGAGAAAACAAAGTAGTTTATCACCGGATTTTGTTTGGATTAAATATACATACCTAATCCTTTATGATAAAACCCATGTCAAATTACATTGATAATTATTGATTTATTTAGTTCCACCGAAAAATAGTGGGCTTTATAAAGGCCTTTTTTTGTTGTTATCATAATCAGTGGGCCTAAAAAGCCCATTAATTACAAAACAGTGAAACTCAAGTCTGTCTTTTTTGGTTTTAGACCCAAACAAGAAAGAAAAATCGCAGTCGCCTTTGAACTTGGAAGAAAAGTAACATTCCGTATTCGGATTACAGTTCCCTTCCGAACCAAATCTTCTGATGAAATCGAAACTCGAAGAAGTTGGGGGTTTAGGGTTCTTCCTCGTTTCACTAAATTTGTCGACATAACTTTTGTTTTTTGTGAAGTAATGGGTAGCCTTGTACAGGCGTATTGTCACCAGATGCATCATAGCATCCCCTTTCACCATTACAGACCTTCAAATCTTCAGAACCCTATCTCTCTCTTCGCACTCACGTCTCCTTCCATTTCGCCCACTGATCCTTACACTCAGAGCCATAGTAACAAGCATCCTCAATTCGGCCACTTTATCATCCCCACCGTCGCCGTCGCTGCTTCCGCCTGGTTCTTCCTGCGTCTCCACCAAAACCCTCCAATCATCACCCCTCCTGTGGATTTGCAGATGCTCGAATCCGAGGAAGAAGGTGCAATCAAAGAGCTCCCTTTGCATCACAAGCCGGGTTATGTCAAAGCTCTTCACTTTTACAAAATCAAGCCAGGTACTGTCTTGAAACTTATAGACGTGTATGACTCCGATAACTACGAATCGTTGAAAGCCCGGATCCGTTTATCGGCGGAGTGGTTGGAAACAGCGAGGAGAGAGCTGGAGGAGGTGGTGGAGAGAGACCCGGGTCGGGTCATAGAGTATTCTCAAGTGGTTGATGAGCTGATGGATATCCTGAGGGATATGGAGGTTTATATTGATAAATGCGAAAAGGATAACGTTAAGGGTTACCTGAGATCCTGCAACAGGTTGCTTGCTCGTGTGAGGAAAATGGAAGCTCAGATTCTGAATGTCCTCAAAGAGTTTCAGGAAGACGAGCAAGGTGGAGAGACTTAGGATCTCAAATGTCATTATCCCAAAAGGTGCATTTGTGTTTCCTTCCATTATCATGAAATGAGTTATGTCTGTGTTCTATCTATGGTTGATTAGGTACTATAGGATAGTAAATAGGTGAACTCTTTCAGTTTTTCTTATGTTTGTATGAACAATAGTTACATTTGTCTTTCACTTAAGTTGAATCGGTTCTTATAGAGTGCAACCAGTCTGGTCGTGAAATTCATTCTAGGACTAAAGGAGCATATTGAGACTCTAGCCGCTGTTAAATGGTCGAAACTTGTGCTGTTTACTGAGTTCGGTGTTTCCTGTATGTCGGCTAAAGGATGTGAAGGTAAGGGTTGTTGCTCTAGCTGAACCTCAGAGCTATGGTTGAAGATTATTGCGTGAACTCAAATTTGACGATAAGAGGAAGACCGATAAACCAATAAGTTTCGGAAGCCCATCCATATCACTATTTGACTATTAATAGATCTCTAGAACGATTACGGATAGCAATTAAGCTTACCCCTAGGGAATGGAATCAACAGCCATGGCCCCAATAGTTTCAGGGAAGCGGAGGCTTAGGGTAGAAAATATTTCGGATGGATCCAGATAACTTCTTCAGGGATGAACAGAGTATACCTCCATTGTCTACCAAGCCATCCACACCTTAGTTTGAAACATAGCAAGAGAACAGAGAGCATGTAATTACGACCAATGGTGTAAGAAATACAATATTTGACATTTATTTTAAAGAAATGGCAGTGTCCTTCTGTATATATCAGAAGTGAGAATAGAACATATACGCGTATATTATACGTACAAAAGAAACGTAAAATGAAAATAAGAATCATAGTGTTTGGGACTCGGTAGATGAAAATTCCCTGAGAACCAATGCAACTTCTTCAACAACACCAAGCTTCTTGAACCACTGAGCTAGAATAGCGGAAGCTTCTTTCCCAACCATTATAGAGTCTTTCTCAAGCTCAACTAAGAACCCCAATGCTTCATTTAGCTTTTCTTCCTTTTCATAGGCAGCCAATACAAGAGCCACACACTTATCAGTAGCTTTGATTCCCGCTTTTCTCATATTCTCAAATACCAAACGCGCATTCTGGCTCTGACCCGAAACAAAGTATGCGTTTATGAGCAGTCCACACAGCTTTGCATCAGGAGTAATCCCCGCAACTTGAACTGCATCGAAAACCCGCTTGGCTCCATCTGCATCTCCACCCATAGAGTAGGCTCTCAGCAGTGCCTTGTAAACCTCTCTTCCCGCACAGATTTTTTGGGAGTCCATTTCTCTGAGTAAAGCCTCTCCTTTCTCGGGTGCGCCAGCTCTAATGTAGGCCATAATCATTGAACCATAAGATCGATAGTCTAGCGGTTCCCCAAGCAACTTGAGCTCGTTGAAAGTTTCTTCAGCCAATTGGTGATAGCCTGCCTTGCTGTACAGCTGAACCATTGCAGTTAGGGTCACTTGATCAATGAGAAAGCCTCGATTTTTCATAAGAAGAAGAGTTTTTTCAGCCTCTTCCACTTGGTTTAGCTTCCCATAGTAATGGATGATCTTGGTATAATCGCGGGTATTAGCTTCAAAGGAATCCTCGAGCAGCGCAAATTCAGCCACCTAAGGAGATACACACAACAAACTTAAATGGATCAACCGTACCCATAAAGTGACAATAGGTAAATTCGAGTAGCAAACTACCTATATTGAAATAAGTTCCGTGGTAGATCAAAACCAACAAGACACTTCTTTTAACACATGAACAGAAACAGATGAAGAGCAAACGGCTAGGGAATGAAGAAAGCATGTACCTTGATATAGAAGGGAGACTCAAGATTCTTCAACTCTTTAAGAAGAGAAAGCCAGTCAGCTCTAATGGGGTTCATCCTCTTAACCCAAGCACCCAACAAATCACAAAAGCTTCCCTTTTCACTGGAGAAGCAAATAATCTGCTTCATAAGTGCTTGACAACGTTTTGACATCTTAATAGGAATCCGAGTGATTGCTTCCTCTTGCTCTTCTGTCAGATTAAGTAGACCAACATCCACCCAATTAAACCTACGGCTTTGTTCTGTATCTTTCTCTGTTTCTTCCTTCTCTACAACTTTATCAATCATTGTACCCGCACTACATTTGCACCCAAAATGCATATGTTGACGAGATTCTACAAACAAGGGGCTAAGTCTGAACATGCGGCGGTAAAGCTCATGGCTTCCAATAACAAATGGACATTTCAAGCCAAAGCTCAACACTGCGTTGCAGCTATAAACTCCCATTACAGAACTCGGAAGAACAAAGAATATGAATTTGACGGTGAACTAAATCTCAGAACCGCAGACAACTGTAGAATTCATGTACCTCGGAATCGGAAGGCTTCCGCCTCAGGATCATAGAAATACAGAAATGGGCTTCTCTGGATAAGTTACAAAGAGAGAATTCGATGAGATTGAGAGACGAGCGAAGCTAAGTTCAGAGACAGACTTGGATTAGAGTTAAGAAGACCACATACCAGTGGAGAAGAAGAGAAAACTCACTCTGCTTCGACTTCTCTTGGGCGTTTATTGGGCCTACAATATGGGCGCCACCTGGGATTATGGCCCATTTAAATAATAATCACTGTATTTTTCCCCCCCGGTTTTATATGTAAAAATAACGGGTTTATTATCATGTCCTTGTAAATGTGTAAATATCCTATAAATCTTTTTTCATATTATATTTAGGTTACTACCATATAAGAATACATCTTATTACTTTTAATGTCCTACATTTTCTTCTTTATCAAACCGCTAATATACATATTTTGATATCAGCTTTATTAATTTTGTGAAACTCTTGTTGATGGAAAAATAAAATAAAGAAAGGATAAATTGGAAATGGCCCGGAAGGATGACCGGGAGTCCACCGGGACGGTCAACAGATCAGATTTGCTCATTTTGAAAATACAAAACTGCCCTTTAATGCGTAAGCATTACTGCCTCTGTTAAGAGGATATTTAAGTCATTTAAGATCCGAATCTGGTTCTCTTCGAGGGGTTTTTTTATTTATTTATTGATTTTATATTATTACTTCAGTGAAGCTCACTTTTTTGTTTGTTCGTCTCTTCCTCCGTCTTCTTCCCTTTCTGGGTTTTAATGTAAATTCGCCGAGTCGAGACGACTCGTTTTAGCCCTAGTCAGATCTTGGTTTGGTTCGATCGTGGAGGACGACAAGCTTTTTATCTTTCTCTCTCACTGCACATACTCTCTCATAGATCTGAATTGGTGAGTCGTTGAGCTCTTCCCCACGAATCTGGAATGGCTTCTTCGGAAGTCGATTCCCGCTTAGGTCGAGTAGTGATCCCTGCTCTAGACAAGGTCATTAAGAATGCCTCATGGCGAAAGCACTCCAAGCTCGCTCACGAGTGCAAATCCGTCATTGAACGCCTCAGATCCCCCGATAATTCTTCTCCTCTCGCCGACTCTGATTCTGGATCCTCCATCCCTGGACCGCTTCACGACGGTGGAGCCGCTGAATACTCTCTCGCCGAGTCCGAGATCATCCTCAGCCCTCTGATTAACGCCTCCGGTACTGGCGTTCTCAAGATTGTCGATCCCGCCGTTGATTGCATCCAGAAGCTAATTGCGCACGGCTATGTTCGCGGTGAGGCGGATCCCACCGGCGGTCCTGATGCGCTGCTACTCTCCAAGCTCATTGAAACCATCTGCAAATGTCACGAGTTGGATGACGAAGGTCTCGAGTTACTCGTGCTGAAGACGCTCTTAACTGCTGTTACTTCAATCTCGCTGAGGATCCATGGAGATTCTTTGCTACAGATCGTGAGGACTTGCTATGGTATTTACTTAGGAAGCAGAAATGCGGTTAATCAGGCGACGGCTAAAGCCTCGCTGGTGCAGATGTCTGTTATCGTCTTCAGAAGAATGGAAGCAGATTCATCCACTGTCCCGATTCAACCCATCGTCGTGGCTGAGCTAATGGAGCCGATTGACAAATCTGAATCAGACCCATCAACCACGCAGTCTGTTCAGGGTTTCATTACCAAAATTATGCAGGATATTGACGGAGTGTTCAATTCAGCTAACGCCAAGGGAACGTTTGGCGCCCACGACGGGGCCTTCGAGACTTCATTGCCTGGGACTTCGAATCCAACAGATTTGTTAGATTCGACAGATAAGGATATGTTGGATGCAAAGTACTGGGAGATCAGTATGTATAAGTCGGCCCTGGAGGGAAGAAAAGGGGAACTGGCCGATGGGGAAGTGGAGAAAGAAGATGATTCTGAGGTTCAGATTGGGAATAAGCTGAGAAGAGACGCCTTCTTGGTATTCAGGGCACTTTGCAAGCTGTCCATGAAGACGCCTCCCAAAGAAGATCCAGAGTTGATGAGAGGGAAGATTGTGGCCCTCGAGTTATTGAAGATTCTACTGGAAAATGCTGGTGCTGTCTTTAGAACCAGCGATAGGTTTGTTTTCTTCTTCCTTTATTGGGCGACATTTGGTAGTTTGTAATGCTGCATCTAGTTGAACATTGGAGACTACTAATTTATCTCTATCTGCTTGATCGTTGCTTTAGACAGGATCTTATCTTGTTATTGGTGTTTCTTCTAAACATTTGGCATGAATTCATGATGAAACAGGTTCTTGGGGGCCATCAAGCAGTATCTATGTCTCTCCTTGCTGAAGAACAGTGCTTCCAATCTTATCATCATTTTCCAGCTTTCCTGCTCGATTTTACTTAGCTTGGTCTCAAGATTTCGTGCTGGGCTGAAGGCAGAGATCGGTGTCTTCTTCCCTATGATTGTTCTAAGAGTGTTAGAGAATGTTGCTCAACCTGATTTTCAACAGAAGATGATAGTTCTTCGGTTCCTTGACAAGCTCTGCGTTGATTCACAGATTTTGGTAGACATCTTCATCAACTATGATTGTGATGTCAACTCATCCAATATATTTGAGAGGTATGATTCAAGACAACTTCATGAGGAAGTGGTATTTCTTTAGGATCTATATGCTGTTGTTTCCTTATTCCATGTCATTATTAGATTAGAAAACCTCATTCGTAGTTACGGTTATCTTCATGGCCTTAACCCGGTCTTTGTTTGCCGTGTAAAAACTGGGACCGATAACTATTTCGTACTATTTGAAGTGAAATTCATTTCCATGTTTGTTCTCCGTACCTTGTTTTTAGGATGGTCAATGGTCTCCTTAAGACTGCTCAAGGAGTTCCTCCTGGTACAGTTACTACCTTGTTGCCACCTCAGGAAGCAGCCATGAAACTTGAAGCCATGAAGTGCTTAGTCGCTGTTTTGAGGTCCATGGGAGATTGGGTGAATAAGCAGTTGCGCCTTCCAGATCCTTATTCAGCAAAAATGCTAGAAACTGATGATAGAAGTCCTGAAGAAGGGAACCATCCGCTGGAAAATGGTAAGGGGGACGGGGGCCATGGGGGTTTTGAAAGATCAGAGTCTCAGTCTGAATTATCCAGTGGAACTTCTGATGCCTTAGCAATAGAGCAGCGACGAGCTTACAAGCTTGAACTTCAGGTTTAAAAATCAACCCTAGAATTTGATTCAATGCTCATTTTCTGCCATCTCAGTCTTTTAGCTACAAACTGATTTTGTTTTATTGATGGCAGGAAGGTATTTCCATTTTCAACCGAAAACCTAAGAAAGGTATTGAATTTCTAATCAAGGCAAACAAGGTGGGGGACTCACCAGAGGAAATAGCAGCCTTTTTAAAAGATGCATCGGGGTTGAACAAGACTTTGGTAGGGGACTATCTGGGGGAAAGAGAAGACCTTTCCCTTAAAGTGATGCATGCATATGTGGATTCTTTCGACTTTCAGGGGATGGAATTTGATGAAGCTATTCGTGCCTTTCTCCGGGGGTTTAGGTTACCTGGAGAAGCACAAAAAATTGATCGCATCATGGAAAAATTTGCGGAACGTTACTGTAAATGTAACCCAAAGGCTTTTTCTAGCGCTGATACAGCATATGTCCTCGCTTACTCTGTCATTTTGCTCAACACAGATGCACATAACCCTATGGTGAAGAACAAGGTATGTATTTGAGCTGGTTCGTTTGGAACCTTGCTATATGCCCTCTTTAGGAAGAGGTTTGTCCAATCTAGTTTGAAGCTTGTGGTATAATGTAACTAGGTAACTCATTTCTTCATTTTGACATTTCAATGTGCAGATGACGGCTGATGGTTTTATTAGAAATAATCGTGGTATAGATGATGGGAAGGACTTGCCTGAGGAATATCTACGTGCATTATATGAAAGGATATCTAGAAATGAGATAAAGATGAAGGACGATGGTTTGGGTCCGCAGCAGAAGCAGCCTACAAACTCAAGCAGATTACTTAGCTTGGATACGATCTTAAATATTGTTGTTCCTAGGCGTGGTGACGATATGTACATGGAGACGAGTGATGATCTTATCAGGCATATGCAAGAAAGGTTTAAAGAAAAAGCTCGCAAATCTGAGTAAGAAGTTTACTTTATTGTGGTTTTTATTTGCAAGCTGTTGCACAGTTGTCAGTTTCATGCCAGTTGGTCGGTCGTCCATTCTTTTCTGATTTGGGCATCATACATTTTATATTATGCTAGTCGCTCTTTGAGAGTTGGTAGTTGGTCAGGTCAACACTGCTGGCTTCTTTTCCTACTGTTATGTCTATTATTTGGTTTACTTTATACTTGAAAATTTTTATTGTTCCTGATTTCTTTTTTTCCCTTTTAGGTCAGTTTTTTATGCAGCCTCAGATGTAGTTATACTCAGATTTATGGTCGAGGTGTGTTGGGCTCCTATGCTGGCTGCTTTCAGTGTTCCTCTTGACCAGAGTGATGATGCAGTAATTACAACATTATGTCTGGAGGGTTTCCACCATGCTATCCATGTCACTTCTGTAATGTCCTTAAAGACGCACAGAGATGCCTTTGTTACTTCACTAGCAAAATTTACTTCCCTCCACTCTCCTGCTGATATCAGGCAGAAAAACATTGAGGCCATAAAGGTTCTTATCCTTTTTCTCAACTTCTTTCCTTATTTTCAGAGTACAAAACGACTTAGTGGAAGCATCATTCAGTTTTAATCTATTCTGGACTAGCATTCATATTTTTTGTGTAAATATCTCCGGAAAACATTTCGTGTTTCCGTTTTTGTGCTTAACTAGTTTCTAGGAAATGGTGACTGTCTTAGTTATTTCCTTCTGCTTTGTATGTTGAATTGAGTTGGATATTTTGGATGGTACAATGCGACTTCTGTGTACTAACTGTTTCTGTTTGTTCACTGACAGGCAATAGTCAAACTGGCAGAGGAAGAAGGCAATTATCTACAAGATGCTTGGGAGCATATATTGACATGTGTTTCGCGGTTTGAACATCTTCATCTCTTGGGGGAAGGAGCGCCTCCTGATGCCACTTTCTTTGCATTTCCTCAAACCGAGTCAGGAAACTCTCCACTGGCTAAGTCAAATACAGTGCCTGTAGTTAAAGAAAGAGCACCTGGAAAACTTCAGTATGCTGCTTCTACTGTGATAAGGGGTTCTTATGATGGTTCCGGTGTTGCTGGCAAGGCTTCTAATACGGTGACATCTGAACAGATGACCAACTTGATATCTAATCTGAACTTGCTAGAACAGGTTGGCGACATGAGTCGGATATTTACGCGTAGTCAGAAATTGAACAGTGAAGCTATAATTGACTTTGTTAAAGCCCTCTGCAAAGTTTCCATGGATGAATTACGATCTCCATCAGATCCACGAGTCTTCAGCCTTACAAAGATTGTAGAAATAGCGTAAGGATCAATCTTCTGTCAACAACATTTGTTGTGTTTTGGTCACACTTTCTTATGTATATTCTGTTGAATACAATGGCAGGCACTACAACATGAACCGGATACGACTTGTCTGGTCGAGTATCTGGCATGTGCTCTCCGACTTCTTTGTGACTATTGGTTGTTCTGATAACCTCTCCATTGCAATTTTTGCAATGGATTCCTTGCGTCAGCTGTCTATGAAGTTCTTGGAGCGGGAAGAGTTGGCAAATTATAACTTCCAAAATGAATTTATGAAACCTTTTGTTGTAGTTATGCGCAAAAGCGGTGCTGTTGAGATCAGAGAATTGATTATACGATGTGTCTCACAGATGGTTTTATCCCGTGTTAACAATGTCAAGTCGGGATGGAAGAGCATGTTCATGGTATTTGATCCATTAAACTCCCAACTCATTATGTCTCCCTCTGTTTTCGGTGTCAGAACTACCTGCTGAAATCTGTTTGCTCTTGCAGATTTTCACGACAGCGGCACATGATGCACACAAAAACATCGTGTTCCTTTCTTTTGAAATGGTCGAGAAGATTATCCGAGACTACTTCCCACATATTACGGAGACAGAGACGACTACCTTCACAGACTGTGTGAATTGCCTTGTTGCGTTCACCAATAGTAAATTTGAGAAAGACATCAGTCTCCAAGCCATTTCTTTCCTTCAATATTGCGCGAGAAAACTTGCTGAAGGCCACGTCAGTTCATCAAGGAGGAACCCTCCATCCTCTCCACAGGAACGAAAAGGAAGAAAACAAGATAGTGGAAAATATTTAGAAAGCGATGAAGATTTATATTCTTGGTTTCCTTTGTTAGCTGGTAAGCCGTTTATGCAACACTTATCTTTGCATTTATTTCTCAAATTCTCAACACCCTAATTCCGGCTTTCCTTGTTTTTAGGTTTATCTGAGCTTAGTTTCGACCCAAGACCCGAAATTAGGAAGGTTGCATTGAAAGTCCTGTTTGATACTCTGCGGAACCATGGTGACCATTTCAGTCTGTCATTATGGGAACGGGTTTTCGAATCCGTTTTATTTCGGATATTTGACTATGTGCGTCACGACGTTGACCCATCTGGTGAGGATTCAACTGATGAGAGAGATTACAATGGGGAAGTCGACCAAGAGTCTTGGCTCTATGAGACATGCTCATTGGCTCTACAACTAGTTGTAGACCTCTTTGTGAATTTCTACAAGACAGTTAACCCACTCCTTAAGAAAGTACTGATGCTATTCGTAAGCTTGATAACACGCCCGCATCAAAGTCTTGCTGGTGCGGGTATTGCTGCACTCGTACGTCTGTTGACAGACGTCGGTCATCAATTCTCAGATGAACAGTGGCTCGAGGTTGTGTCATGCATTAAAGAAGCAGCAGTTGCTACATCACCTGACTTTTCCTACATTACCCGTGAAGATTTGACGGAGGAAGTAAGCAATGAGGATGAAACAAGCGATAATTCCAACGACAGCACGAGAAGAAGAAACAGGCAGCTTCGTGCCATAGCAGATGCCAAATACAAATCTTCAGTTCAGATTTTTGTGATTCAGGTTAGCCACAAGTCTCAGTCCCAATTCTTAACCATAATTTATGTAGGATGGATCGATTATATATACATGGACATGCAGATTTTTAGAAGCTTAATCAATCATGTGTAATATGTGCATGTAGGCGGTCACAGATATCTACAACATGTACCGTAAGTCTCTCTCAGCTAATTACATGTTGATGCTCTTTGACGCGTTGCACGGCATCGCATCCAATGCTCACAAAATAAATGCGGATCCACTCTTACGTTCCAAGCTCCAGGAGCTGGGGGCATCCCCTGAATCCCAAGAACCTCCTCTCCTCCGCCTTGAGAACGAGTCTTTCCAAACATGTATGACCTTCTTAGACAACCTCATTGCAGACCAGCCTTTGGGTTACGATGAGGCTGAAGTAGAAACCCACCTCATAAGTCTCTGCAGAGAGGTGTTGGAATTCTACATAGAGATTTCATGTTCCAAGGAGCAGTCGTCTAGATGGGTGGTTCCTTCAGGGTCGGGAAAAAGAAAGGAGCTGACCGCGCGGGCTCCACTAGTGGTGGCTGCGATCCAGACACTGGGAAACATGGGAGAGCCGCTGTTCAAGAAGAACTTACCGGAGTTGTTTCCACTGATAGCGACGTTGATAAGCTGCGAACATGGGTCAGGAGGAGAGGTACAAGTAGCTCTTAGTGACATGCTTGAGACATCAATGGGACCTCTTCTTCTCCGGTCTTGCTGCTAACTAATGTCATCTCATCTCTCTCTCTGTAAGGTTTCTATCATCCTCATTCATTTTCTTCTCACACTGCTTCATAATTCTGATTGGTTCTTCTCTCAAGTTTGTTTCAGTCACAATCACATTTGGTGCTTCTTTTTTTTCTTCACTGTTGGAAGAGATTAGCGTTCACGAGTTGTGGTCGGATGTCTTTTTTTCCCTTATATATGTAAATTGTAATTTTAGACAGTCTCTGTGTTTTTTCAGTACATCGTCTTGCAAAATTTTCTTTTTATTTTGAGGTTGAATGAATCAACGAACAACATGATGATCTTACAACCAGAAGTGAAACATAAATAGAGCAACGCCAGGACTAAAAGAAAAACGAAATAAGTTTGAATAGAATGAATACAGAAGAACAAGATGTCTGGATCTTTGTCGATTATGTATGATACAAAAGTAAAGTCAAAAGTGGATGCCGAGGCGGCGGATCTCAGAACGGAAGACGGGACTGGAAGAGAGAGTACGGTGAGCCAAACTTCGAATGTCTTCTCTTGAGCATTCTTTCGATATCCTCACCAGTTCCCATAACGCTCCTCCGCTTATCATCTCCTTAGCATTCACCTCTGCAGAACATAATATATATTAAGAGATCTCAACATTCTCACATGTAGTCAAAGAGAGAGAATGATGACACTAACCATGCTGGGCCAAATGGCATAAAGCAAGCTCTATGTGGCGCCTGATTGGTGCAGCTTCATCGTTTGCATGTTGTACAATCCATGGAAGCGCTCCATCTTCTATTAGCAGCGATCTTCCACTCTTCACACCTTCATACACTCGACCATGTTAATAGTATTTCTCTAAACACTGGATAGCCTTCAAAGAATACTAGAAGTGCTTTTTCTTACCTTGGGAGGTTGCTCGGGATTCACACTTTGCAAAGTTTGCTATTCCACGTGCTACCTGAGCAAGAACATCCGGATGTCCACATCTAACCATTCCTAACAACGCTTTTATTCCACCATCCGACCATAGTCTTGCTTGAAGTTTGTCTGCCAAACAAACACAATTTCAAGAAATTGGACAGTTTCAGAGAACCATTCGTCTTTAAAATAACAAAACCATGTTGGGCGTTATTTTCACCATTGCCGCAGAGATTAGCGATAGCTCCAGCAACCATGCGCAAGGTCTGTGGATCCTCTGCATCTGCAGCTGTTAAAGATAGCAAGCTGATTCCACCTTGGTCCACAATCAGTTGTTGACTCACTTCTGTTATCCCCACAAAAACATAAACACGTGAGCATGGTGTCCCACCAAGTACCAAACGCCAAATCATGCCTGTTTCTTCTCTCACTGTCTGTCTAATTTTTAATTGGTAATCAGTATCTTTACCATTCATTGCGAGATTGGCAATTGCACCTGCAGCAACTCTTCGTACTGTTTCATCTTCGTAACTTCTGAGAAGCATAAGCAATGATGTAAGACCTCCAGCTTCAACGATCTTTTCCTGATTTGCCTCTGCTTATAGAAAACTGTGAGAACCTATAGCGGAAAAAAATGCATACGTCTGGGAGTGAGTTCAAGTTACCTTCGGCTGCTAAGTTGGCCACAACTTTTACAGCATGAATTCGGATGTTTGCATCATCTGACTCGAGCAATTGCAAGATCTTTTGTAGGCCCACTGTTTCAAAGAGGATGGAAAAGTTATAGGAAACACAAAGACAGTGTTACACACTTTGGTTCAAACATTTCAGAAGAAAATTCCATACCTTGTTCACATAGTGTAGCAAATGGTGCCTTCTGTCCGTTCACAGATTCCCTTGCTTGGGAATGACGTGACGGTAATGAGTCCATGCCAGAGTATGAATTCCCCGAGGCACCTCTGTCTAAGCATCTTCTCATCTGGAAGAATAAGACTCAACTGTTAGATAACTAGAGAATCAATGCTGGACCAAGATAATTACCAACATACAGATGTTATCAAGTACAAGAAGCTTGTTAATAGGTGATACGTGAATATATGCCTCGTATTCACTATAGCTCGATCAAAGGAAGTCTAACTGCGTGTACTATTCCCCAAGTGTTACAGAGTATTTTAAAAGAGGGCAAAAGATGGAGACCAATCCTTTAAATGATGTATAAAGACTATTGCTTTAAGCGATTATAGGAGAGACCTTTACATACTCTGCTTTTGTAAACTTTGTACCTGGTCAGCTTCAAAAGTAAGCTGCACAAGTTGACTTCTTAATATGGTGACCTCTTCTTCAAGTTTCTTTTTCTGAAGAGCCTCATCTTCCAGCAGTTTTTGTAGTCTTGATATTCCAGCATCTTCCCCTTCCTAAATGCCAGGGAGCTTTGGTTATATGATATCCATGATGTAGAATCCTTGAGAGGGGAGAGAGAGACACACAGTAAAAGAGAAGTTAAAGACTGGGTACCCCTGATCTTGTCTTCAGTGTTGACTGACTTTTTAGTTTGTTAACTTCCTCTTCAGCTGCCTTCCTTAACTTTATTTCATTCTCAAGTGATTCTTTTAGCTTAGTGAGTTCACTAGCTGTAACAACCCCATTGACCTGCAAAGTAATATTAACTGGTTAAAGATGCGCATTACCAACACCTGGAAAGCATATAAGAAGTATGCAGGCAAGTACCTCTCCATTGCGTTTACCATTCTCATGGTTCCGCTGGTTTGATATCAGTTTTTCTTCAAGCTTCTTAACTGACTCCATATATTCCATTTGACACTTTAATTTCTCCTTCTATAAATTGTATACCAAATTTTAGTCACTGAATTGCAAAAGGTACTCAAAACACAGATTTCAAACCATTATTCCTGAATATCTCTTTCGGATTCTTTTGGGTATATGCCAAGAAGTGCCTGAACTGACCTCTAAAGCCTCTGCGAAGCTCTTCTCAACTTCTGATATACGATTTTGTGCTTGTCGATTTATCCTCTCCACATCATCATCAAATGCTTTCAGTTGCCTTTCATTTTCAGCAATTACTTTATCCAGTTGGACCTCAAGTTTCTTGGATAAACTCTTGTAATCAAATTCTTCTTTTATCTTCAACATATTCTCTACCTTCATTGCCTGCCCAAGTTTTAAAATACTTATGGATTTGAAATCTCTAAATAGACTTCTACAATACAGGTCGGGTAAAAGTTAGTGAAAGCTCACCCTTTGACCAAATAATATAGTGCTTGTTGTCTCTCCTCTATGACGCGGAGAGGGACCGATTGTCACAATTAGGGATGTTCTTGCTGTGCCTGAAACACAAACAACAGAATATATGTGAGTGATAATACATAAAAGTCAATTTATTCAAGAAACCACGACTTAGCATATTTATAAGAATGTATAGTTAACTAACCACCAAATGAATCTCTCAACAAGCGAGTAAGTTTTGAATCACGAAGTGGAACATGAGGGCTATTCTCAGCTATTGCATTTATGCATTTCCCTAAAGCACTAAGTGACAGATTAATTGATTTAGCTTCCTCCAGGATGTGCCCTTCGCTGCCTGCATTGCGAGTAAGAATGTGAAAATGGGAAATCCCGTAAGGTAGAGGGAAAACAAAGAAATGAGTAATTATAGGAGAACGATATATACCAGACTTGTGAACACGTTCAGAGCCAGCAAGATCTACTAGAACTAGCTTGCTTCTTCTGACCAGTGGCTTTGAAGGTCGGAGAAAGTGAGATGAGTTCTCCATATCATTTGAGACTGAATCCTCGTTTTCCACCACCGACCTCTTGACATGTACCTGAACTATTGACCATGCATCATAAACTCAAAATAACAACAAAGATGAACGAAAACTAAGGTTCAATCTAACGCTTAGGAAGTTTCATAGAGTGTTCACAGAGCTAAAAGGAGGCCAATTACCATGAGAATTGCATGACTTCGAGAAGATTCAGTATTCAATTTTGTGTTGGCTGCAACTCTATGTGTTTCCCCAAGTTGAAGCAGCTCGAGGAAATTCTGTTGGTTCCTGATCTCTACATGGGTTGCCCCTGGCAAGGAGACATCTCCAGTTTTGGGGTCTTCGACAATTGCAATATTGTCATTAGTTGGGTCAAGGAGATCTTGAATGGTCTCCATATAAAGCTGGACAAAAGAGTCAAAAGTTAGAGAAAAAAATGCAAAGTACTTACTGAAGAATCAATCCATAAATAGTTGGCAAACGAGAGATACCTGTAAATATGAGACAGATACAGAATCAGTCTCTAGAGAAGTGCCTGCGATAATATCTTCCATTGATCGAACCATGATACCACGAGCAGCAGTATCTTCGTCTCCTAATCGTCCAAGGGTAAAAGTCTTTCCAGTACCCGTCTGACCATAAGCCATCACAGTTCCATTGTAACCCTCAAGAACACTCTACAAACAGAAAGTAACTCTCAGTGAAACTAAATAAATTACCCTCAATATTATCTAAGACAAAGAAAGAAAGAGCAAGAGAAGAATCCACGAAGAATAGTGAAGGGAGAAACATAAATGATGACAGAGAGAGAAAGAGAGACCTCTACAACAGGCTTGGCAACAACTTCGTAGACTCGCTTCTGTGAAGCAGCTTCAGTAAGAACCTCATCAAACTCGTAAGTCTCAGTATCCCAATTGTTTTTCCTGAGTTTCAACCTTTTAAGCTAACACAAAACAAGGATCAAAACGATCACAGATTAAAATCGATCTGGGAGTAAAACCTCCTGACAATCAACAAGAAAATAAAGAGAAACCTCAGGTTGAAGCTCAACACAATCAGCAAAATCAGCATCTGCCACCAACTCATCTGCGTTTCGAGGTCGTAATCTTACAGCGACTCGAACTCTCCCAGGCACTACAAAAACCATAACACATTCATTCGGGTTCCACTATAAGAAGAAATCATCTAATCCAGAAAACGAAACAATCCTCTCCTAAAGACCAATTAAACCTCAAGGGATCAATCAGCATCCTAACAAAGGAAACAGAGGTTGCTTCACTGAAACAAAGCTAAACCCCGACAAAATCTGACAGCTCATTTGAAAATGGCATCTGAATAAGTTGGATAGTGAATCGGACCTCCGTTGTCAGCGGCGGAAGCTCCTCCCGGAGTAGCGGAAGAGTTGCGGCGAGGAGCAGGGGCGGAGGAAGGAATCCTGGATTTGAAAGAAGACGATCTGAGATTGGAGGAGTTAGCTCCGGAGATTGGTCGCATGGATCCTCGAATCGGACCATTTCTCGAAGATGCCATAGCCAGATACTACTAAGTCTTCTTTCTCTTCCTCCAGAGTCGAGAGACGGCGGTAGAAACTAATCAAATTCAAAAGAAGAAGAAGAAGAGAATAGCAAAATGAGGAGCAGACGACTCCTTTTGTGTGTTTTTTTTTTTTTAATTTTTCTCCTCTCCCTCACAACTAAAAATTTTTGGGGCTTTTTTTTTGGTTGTTAAACAAGTGATGATGGTGGAGGAGGATGGCGGGCCCACACTCGGTTCGTATTTGAATGAAGACGGAGACAGTCGTTGTGTTAACTGGGTCCCACTCTGTAAAATAGAGTGCATTATTTACCTTTTTACCCTTACCATGGTGGTTAAGTCCAGCCAGGTAAAATTATGCCCGCTTTAATTGCGCCGACCGGGTCGCTTAGTGATCCGCCCAAAAAGACTTAAGTACCCCTTCACGTGATTCGTTTGCAATTGATCCCAAAATAGAGCCCATTTATAACATTTTATAGGCCCACATGGATGTTTTTCTCATCACGAGGGCTCTAATATTTGCGAATCTCAAATCTTGAAGTAAACTGGCAATGGCATATACTAGGACAAAGAAAGATCATGTGGTTGTAATAATACACAACCCTTTCTCATGACAGTATCATTATTTAATCCAGTACACACTTCTCAATAGGTGAAACGTTAGTTTTGGCACAGTTTGTTAATGTGCATTCTCAGCTTTACCCAAACACAAACGATGAGGACACTAGCTCTGCCACATTTCACTTAACCAGCAAGTGGATTGGCGTGGATTGTCACACGGTTTAGCCTTATCTCAGCAAGCGGCCTATCTCCCGGCCCTGTTTGTGTCTGCAAAGAGCTCACAATCACATCACTCAAATTATTAGAAAGAGTCTTTTGTAGAAAGAAAAAAAGAAATCACATCAACAAATACTGTACCACGATTCAATTCACCAATAAATGAAAACTATTATGTTATTTAACACTCAATCCAGTCTACCCTAACAAACAGTCAACACAAAACAGTAGGAAAAGAAAACATAAGAATTTGATCAATGCTTGGAAATGAGAGTTAAAAGGCTGGTCTACCTTTTCCATGATGTCAAGCACTTCGAAGCCATGAATGACTTTGCCAAAGATGGTGTATAAACCATCGAGATGTGGTTGTTTTGCATACGTTATGAAGAACTGGCTTCCGTTTGTGTTTGGCCCACTGTTTGCCATTGAGAGCATCCCTCTTGACTTGTGCTGCACAAGAGAAAGACATCAGACAAATTAACCAAAACGACACAGAGGTTAAGCTATAGATAGATATGGTCATCCACATCAAACTTGCGTTAGCAACCATGAGTATGTTATAGCAACAAGTGACATCAAAGGTTTTCCAAATCTCAAGTGTTCTGAGCTAATACAATCCTATGTTTATGGCAGCTAACATGGAGTATCAAGACAACAGCAGAAAGAGAGAACAACAAGTGAGAGATACCTTAAGGGACTCTCTAATCTCATCATTGAATTTCTTGCCCCAGATGCTGGTTCCACCTTTACCAGTGCCAGTTGGGTCTCCTCCTTGAATCATGAAGCCTTTGATGTTTCTATGAAATATAGTACCATCGTAGTAACCACTAGCACATAGAGCCAAAAAGTTCTGCACCAAAGGATGAAAATCAAAGCCAAAACGTACTTAATACTCAGAGAAACAGATCAGGGACACCAATGAACACGCATCGATAAGTGTTAGGCAAAACAAAAATCAAGCTTGGAAGAAAGAAATTCAAAAATCCTAATTATGGGAGAGGAGAAGATAAATGAAAATAAGGTAAGGTGGGAGAAGAAGTAACCTCAGCACTCTTGGGAACCTCGTCACAGAAGATCTCGCACTTGATATCACCCAGATTCGTGTGCAAAGTTACTGACTGCGCTCAAAAGATGAAGAATGAATCTCCACAGTCATTTCCAAACGAAAAATAAACAACAATAGTATCACTCACCATTGATGCGACGCTGCTCGGAAAACGCCGAATTCGAATCGAAACCAGGAGGTGATAGATTTCTCCTTTAGCCGTCGCTTCGACGCTTCTTGAATGTAGTTCCCAGTGAGCCGACTTTTCGTTTCTTACAAACGACGTCGTCGCCTTGCAGTATTATTGGGTCTTATATGGGCCACAAATCTCCATTCTGATAAGTAAACAACCCAACAGATTGAACCAAACCCGATAAACCGGCATTAAGTCGTTAAACTCTTCCATACGCCAAACCAGAAGATGCTTTGAGATTGGCAGAGAAAGAGAGAGACGGGAGACGAGAAGGACGAAGAAGAAGAAGCAATAGCAATGGCGGAGGATATGCCGGAGGCATCAATACAGAACATTCTGGACCAAGAGTCTCTCAAATGGGTTTTCGTCGGAGGCAAAGGAGGTGTCGGGAAGACAACATGCAGTTCTATTCTCGCTATTTGTCTCGCCAGTGTTCGATCCTCCGTTCTCATCATCTCCACAGACCCTGCTCACAATCTTAGCGATGCCTTTCAGCAACGCTTCACCAAATCTCCCACTTTGGTTCAAGGATTCTCCAATCTCTTTGCCATGGTATTGCTTTCTCCCATTTCCTCGTCGGTTTTGATCCGAATCAAAATTTCAATCTCAACCCGCGTGTTCTTAGCTTAATTCAAATGATTGTTGGATCGATTTCTATGTGGACATCTGTAATCTAGATTTAGTGTTTGCATAACTTCGGGATGACCTCTTCAGCATCAATTTCGTACAAACTTGGAGGCCATTTTCTATTTCTTCACATGAACTTAAGTCACCACATTAAACTTTTACCATGTTAGCTAAAATTAAGTTTGAGTTTTGCGGTCCTGGATCTCAAGCTTCTTGATGAGATTATGGCTAGTCTTCTAACTTGAAGGTCTAAGCTAGATCGCCTCATACGATCCACATTCCTCCATCTCTTGGTAGTGAATCTTGTTTGCTTTTTCTCAGGAGGTGGATCCTACTGTTGAAGCTGATGACATGGCTGGTCCAGAAGGGATGGATAGTTTATTCTCTGATTTGGCAAATGCGATTCCTGGAATTGATGAAGCCATGAGTTTTGCTGAGATGTTGAAGTAAATATTACACTCCATTGCTGTTTTCTTTCTCTAACTGGCATTAACAATGTCATATCAAACTCATGTTTCGACATGAGTATGTTTTCTCAGGTTGGTGCAGACAATGGATTATGCAACTATTGTGTTTGACACAGCTCCAACTGGACATACTCTCCGCCTGCTACAGTTTCCTGCCACACTAGAAAAGGGACTTTCAAAGTTGATGTCATTGAAGAGTAGATTTGGTGGCTTGATGAATCAGGCATGTCTTTATACTTGTCGAACTCAATGTGCTTGGCAACTGAGAATTGCTCTTTGGGGGATCTTTTTTGGGTATTCTTTGCTGATCTTTCATGGAACTGACCGGTATTGCAGATGAGCCGTATGTTTGGCATAGAGGATGAATTTGGGGAGGATGCTCTGTTGGGAAGACTGGAGGGCTTGAAAGATGTGATTGAACAAGTAAATCGGCAATTTAAAGACCCGGTAACATTTTCTCACTTGCTTATGTTATTTTTAATTTTGGCTGAGATCAATTGTTTAGGTGCTTTGCTTTTTTGATACTTTTGACAGTTTCTTGATGCTCTTCATGAGTTTAGTTTTATATTTCGCTTTACTGTACCTGTAACATTACTCGCATTTCGAGTTACTTTTCATTTGCGTTTCATTGCTCCATGGGATCGTATTTGACAGCATGCATCTGTATTCTGCATTTTGATGAACACAGGATATGACAACGTTCGTTTGTGTTTGCATCCCTGAGTTCTTGTCTCTCTATGAGACAGAGAGATTAGTTCAGGAACTCGCAAAGTTTGAGATAGACACGCATAACATCATTATCAACCAAGTGCTTTACGATGATGAAGGTGGCTACCTTTGCTGTTTTTCTCCACATGTGTCCATCTTCTCATTCCCAACTTGTTTTAGATACGAATTTAATGACCGTTGTCACTTGACTCTTGTCTAGATGTGGAATCCAAGCTGCTTAGAGCAAGGATGCGGATGCAGCAAAAGTATCTTGATCAGTTTTATATGCTATACGATGACTTCAATATCACAAAACTTCCTCTGCTTCCAGAAGAGGTAAGGCGGCATTACATTCATTAGAGACCAGAAGGAACATAACTGATACGATCCAAAACCAAAAAGAGAGAAAAGACTAATAATACTCTTAAGATATAACATACAAGAATTTGCTGTGGATGTTTTGAATCACAGGTGACAGGGGTGGAAGCCTTAAAGGCGTTCTCACATAAGTTCTTGACGCCATACCATCCCAACACAAGCAGGAGCAATGTGGAAGAGCTGGAGCGGAGAGTAAACACTCTGCGTTTGCAGTTGAAAACAGCTGAAGAAGAGCTCGAACGGATCAAGAGTGGCTAAAGATAAGGCTTTGTTGTTCCCTATAATCGTAAGTTTATTTCCCAACCATATTCATGGAACTCACTTGCTTTCTACATATGGTGTCTTCTGGATTGATGTTTTTATTGAGTTTCTTCTCGTTTTGTTTGAGCAAATTCATAGGTGAAAATCATAAGCTTTTTTAGTTTGTTTACTCAGTTTCTCGTTCTCTTTCTAATCCGTCTAGTTTTTTTGTGGCAAAGAAAACTCATTATAGGATCAAACATAATAAATGTTATTTCTATTGCTCTATGCAGTCGATTTACTTGTCAGCTAATTACTTGCATTTAGACTCTCGATCAATTCCAAGTTACGGCGAGCATAATTTGTTCATCAGATTATTTGGAAGAAATCAGAAAATGACATTCATGATTTATGTTTCTTTAGTATATATAAATATTAGTAGCAGTTAAAAAATGAAATTATGAGTCCCACCACGTCACTGCGATTGGGCTTCTGACACAATAGTTGTCGCATGTCCAAACCAAAGCTCCAAAGGAGAAGGAGGAAGAAGATGAGTTTCTTGAAGCGTATGCATCAAACGACACCGTATAACTCAACCTCTCTCGAGCCTTGTGAACTTTCAGAACCTTCGGCTCCACACTCACCTTTACACCTTTGGGTTCCTCAACGTGAACCTTATACTCACACGCCCGTGATCCAACGTTGGTCACTGTCCTCTTGAACCTCATCGCGCTCGATTTCTCACCACTGACTAAGTTCACCGCGAATGACGGATAGTTCAAATCAAATGGACTAGTCGCTGTAGGACACGTGTAATTCGTGCCGGAGAACAAGAGTATTCTCTCGCTCGTGTAATTTAAACTGCACAAGTAGTTTAGATAATCAACGGTGGAGATATCGTATACCAGCCCCGGATCTACGGCTCTCGTTGGCTCCACGTTTCCCGCGCCAAAACCATAAGCTGTTGCCGCCGATTCGGTTCCCGCCCCCATATCTCCTATTGGTTGATTCCTGTTGTCTGTGATCCTCGCCGTCGTCATTAGCGCCGATTTTATCATCGCCGGTGACCAGTCCCCGTGAACGGATTTTATTAGAGCGGCGATTCCACTGACGTGTGGACAAGCCATGGATGTTCCAGATAAGATGTTGAATTCGACGCGTCTCGGATCTGTTCTAAGGAGGCTAGGGCTCGAGAACGGCGACCAACCGGCGAGGATGTTCAATCCGGGAGCCGAAATGTCCGGTTTTATAATTTCTGGTCCGGCGACGCTGGGTCCTCTGGATGAGAACGCGGCTAAGACCGGAGCGGTTGCACCGTACGCGGTTCCTCTGAATCGAATAGATGCGACAGTGGCGTTTGCCATACCACCACCGGCGGCGACATACTCCAGCAAGATTTTTCCGTTGGAAAATCCAATTGAAACCGCCGGTAAAACGTGAGGGTCAGCTAGAAGCTCCTCGCCTTCCGTCTCTCTGCTCACTAAAAGCATCGCTACTCCGCCGTTCCGCCTCACCTCTTCTCCCTTTGACGTTCTGCCGCCGGCTCCTCTCATGCAAATGACGATTTTACCCTCTACGAGTTCTCTCTTGAGAGAGTTGGCAACACAGAACTCTGCCCCACTTCCTCCTCCGGCTGTTCTGTTAAACACTAAAGACAGATTCTTTAAGCTTTTGCCTTTATACAAGGACGACCCAACTAGCCTTTTACCGGTCCCGATCCGAACAATCGCCGGAAACGTCCTGTCTGTATAACTAGCAGCGACAGTCATCAGCCACGGAGCTCCATTACTCACTGTGGATTTAGTTGGACCCGAGTTACCTGCTGAGCAAGAAACGAAGATGCTCCTTTGCATCGCTGCGAAACCAGCGATTGCGATGGGGTCCACAAAAAAGGGACGAGATGATCCACCTAATGAGAGAGAGATCACATCGACACCGTCTAAAATGGCTCGGTCAATGGCTGCCAATACGTCTGTGTTGGCGCAACCTAACGCCCAACAAGCTTTGTAAGCAGAAATCCTCGATGTAAACCTCATCCCTGAAGCGAAATCGCCTTTAGCTTGCCCGAAATAACTCACTTTATGGACAATGTCTCCAGCAGCAGTGGAGGCTGTATGAGTCCCGTGTCCTTGTGCGTCTCTAGCCGACCTGATCAATCAATAGTCACTCTTTTACATCAAGCTAATTTCACATTATCCCAACCTTATAAGGATCAACATTATGGGCTACGTAAAGAAGAAATTTCATGATATTTTAGAATTCAAAATTTCAGAGACCATACCATATGAGATCAATAGACGCAATTTAGTTTAGAGCATTAGATATACTCATTAATTTGTAAGCAATACTAACCTGAAATCAGTGGTCTCATTGATTTTTCCAACGATGGATTCGTAGCCTTTGTAATAGGCGCTAGCTCCAATGATCTTCTTGTTACACGACGAAGAGGTGAAGTTTGTGCCTTCTTCGCATGAACCTCTCCATCTAGATGGGACCGGAGGCATGTGCGTGTCTCGGAAGCTCACGTGGTCCGGAGAGATCCCCGTGTCCACGACGCCGACGATAACATCCGAAGCTAGACTTGTCTGGTTCCATAGTCCAACCCCAAACTCTATGCCAAGAAACTCGTACGAATGTGTTGTGTGTAGAGATAATAACTCGTCTGGATACGCCGAGATAAACCCTTTTGTGTTCTTCACTGTCTCAAGTTGTTTGTCGTTGAGAGTTGCGGCGAAACCGGACAAGGCATTTTCGTAAATATAGTGAATCTCTGGGAAAGAAAAGTCATCGTCGTGAAGATCCTCTGTTTCGAGGGAATTCAGAAGGGAAGTAACGACGTGTTTGGTATTGGCTTTGGCAGTGTGGATCACGTAAGTTTGTTTGAGGGACGAAGCGTTTGATGCGAAGAAGATGAAAAAGAAGAGGAGGAAGATTAATGATCTGAGGAACATCATGGGACTATTGTCGTTAGAGGGAAACAAAAGCATTAAAGAAGGAGATGTATCTATGAATCGTAGGACTCGTCTCTATGTGTATATAGCACATGAAGAAATAAAAGATTTGCGTGACGTGTGAATACTGTGAAGCTGTGAGCTGAGGAAAATGTGAGTCGAAAGAAGAATTATATAATAAACTATAAAAGAGTTGGTTAAATAGATGAAATATGTGATGTGTTCGTAACTGTCGCTATTGCGTGGTTCTTGTGCGGGTCCGACTGTTACTTAATGTTGCTTTTAGGAATCGTGGCTACATTTATATTTTACCAATAAAAGCAACCAAATACAAGTTTTGATTCATATCACTTTTGCGATCAATGAGTTGGGATATCAAAGCGCGAGGAACAAGCTAATTGCTTTTGATGCGAAACCGGTAAAATACTCAGTCGATTCTGCATCTTTTGCCACATCATTTTTCTTTTGTGTGTTGCAAAATTGGGCCATATTACGATTATGCAAAATAATAATAGAGAAAAAGAGAAGAGGTAGTAGTTTAAAGTAAAAAAAAGGACGGGGGGATGCAGATGCAGCTTCCACCGCCGGTAGGTGACATTAAATGAGGGGACAAAGACAATAATAATTGGGGCGTGACTTAATGTTACTCATTTCTCTAAGTTTTTCTTCACATCTCAAATCTTTCTTACGATATCAAATCATTGCTCGTTCACACACACACACACATCTCTCCCAAAGAATCTCCTTTGTCTTGGCTTTGAAGCCAAGTTGGTACACATTAGCAACCACTAACGCTATGTTTTTTCTTTTTATTTTTTCACTAGCTCTTAGTTATGAAAGTCAAGAGATTTCATCGTATCTTATCCTCCCACTTAATTCAATTCCTTTAAAAATGATAATACACCAAATAATTGGTTTAATGTGCACCAAGATCCACAATAGTGTTATTTTGGTTTTGAAATATTATCACTTCACAATTGTCAGCAAAGCCCGTCTAGCTCAGTTGGTAGAGCGCAAGGCTCTTAACCTTGTGGTCGTGGGTTCGAGCCCCACGGTGGGCGCACATAATTTTTGGGCTGCCCTTTTATTTTGTACTTGGGCCTTGAACGAACTTGGCCCTTTTAATTTATTAATGGGGGAAAAAATGGCTATATTTTCCCGGACTATTTATTGGGCCTAACGCAGAAAGCTCATAATCGTGGCGGGTGATGATTCTCTTATATAGACAGATAGCTTCAAGCGATTCTACGCTCCTCAACGGTTAGATTTAAGATTTTTGCCCTTTCTTCTTCTTCTTCTCCTCCTCGCTTTGTAGGTTCCAGCGACTGAGGTGGTGTACAGTGATCGTCTTCTGCTCTCTAATTACGGCAATTGATGGGTGTCGGAGGTAATTTCTGGGATTTGCTGAGACCTTATGCTCGACAAGAAGGGTTTCATTATCTCAGCGATAAACGAGTCGCTGTTGATCTTTCCTTCTGGATCGTTCAACATGAGACCGCCGTTAAGAGCTCTGTTCTTAAACCTCACCTCAGGCTCACTTTCTTCCGTACTATCAATCTTTTCTCCAAGGTCCCATTTTTCTTTTAATAATTTGTTTCTCTTTGTCTTAGTGATTAATGTTCAATTGATTTTCCGAATTGCGTCTCCTAGTCTTTCTTTCTAGCTTCGCTTTCTCTCTATCTGGGAATCTTTGTTTCTGAATCTTCGATTGTAAGGATTGGGGTTGCCGTCGAACTGATCATAATGCGGTTTAGGGTTTTTGCAGTTCGGAGCGTACCCAGTTTTTGTGGTCGATGGAACACCATCTCCTCTGAAATCTCAGGCGAGAATCTCCAGGTTTTTCCGGTCTTCTGGAATTGATACTTCGAGTCTACCTGTGATCAAAGACGGTGTCTCCGTTGAGAGAAATAAGCTGTTCTGTGATTTGGTCAGCGAATGTGTGGTAAGCTGGGTTCTCTTGAAGCATGAATGGTTGAATTTACTTTGTTTTACACTGTTTTCTTTTGACGTTTTGCTTCTGTAGGAGCTACTTAAATTGCTTGGTATTCCCGTTGTGAAAGCAAAAGGTGAGGCTGAAGCTCTTTGTGCACAGTTGAATAGTGAAGGTCATGTGGATGCTTGCATTACTCCTGATAGTGATGCTTTCCTCTTTGGCGCTAAGTGTGTGATCAAGAGCATCAAGCCTAATTCAAGAGTAAGTCTTCTTCACTCATAACTTAGTATTAGCCTGACACGTGAATATCTCTTTTTTACTAGATGAAGTCTCATTTGGTGCAGGAGCCATTTGAGTGCTACCATATGTCAGATATTGAAGCTGGCCTGGGCCTGAAGCGGAAACACTTGATAGCTATTTCTCTATTGGTTGGAAATGACTATGATTCAGGCGGTGTTTTTGGGATTGGTGTGGATAAAGCACTTCGCATTGTTAGTGGATTCTCTGAAGATGATATACTCGAAAGGTCTAAATCCACAAGCTTTCTGTGGCTACATTTTGGTAACTGGCCATTTTTTATAGGTTGAAATATTTTTTCATGCAGATTACAGGACCTCGGAAATGGGTTGAAACCTGCAGTTCTTGGCGGAATCAAAACCGTGGATGCGGGTGAAGAATCCTGCTCAGGAATGAAAAAAAAATCTCCTCACTGTTCCCATTGTGGACACCCGGGCAGCAAGAGAGCTCATTCTAAGTCTTCTTGCGAGCATTGCAGTTGTGATAGTGGTTGCACCAAAAAACCATTAGAGTTTAGATGTCAATGCTCCTTTTGTTCCAAGGACCGGGATTTGAAGGAACAGAAGAAAGTCGAGAATTGGTGGGTCAATGTCTGCGATAAGATTGCTTTAGTGCCAAAATTCCCCAACAGAAAGATTATTGAACTGTATCTATCCGATGGTTTCGCAGGTATGAAATATTAACAACTTCATGTCCACAATACATGATTCTTCTTCTGAATTGTAATCTTTATGTACTTCTAAAGCAGAAGGTGGCTCTTCAATGTCTTGGGGAGCTCCTGATACGGAAATGCTAGTGGATTTCATGGTGTTTAAACTACGCTGGGACCCGTCTTATGTTAGAAAAATGTTGCTTCCGATGTTGTCGACCATTTATCTAAGAGAAAGGGCAAGAAACAACACAGGAAAATCATTGTTGTATGACCAATACGAATTTCATTCAATCAAGTGCATAAAAACCAGATATGGGCATCAGTCCTTTGTGATAAGGTGGAGGAAACCCATACCTACAAGGGGTTGTACTCAAGGCGAGGCAGAAAAGCCGATTGTCGTAAGGGAAGAAGAACCGGTCGTCGAAGATGATGAGGAGATTGTTGATCTGTTAGATGGGTTAAATGAACCACAAGTGGAAAACGATAACGGTGACTGCATCTTGCTAACTGATGAATGCATAAAGCTTGTGCAGTCTGCTTTCCCCGATGAGACAGAGCAGTTCCTGCATGAGAAGGTAAGAAATAGTTCTATCTCTTTCTATATATATATGGTTTTTGTCCCCTGCGAATCTGTTTGTTGATTGTTTTTTGTTAAATTGTCAGAAACTGCGAGAGTCGAAAAAGAAAAATGTTTCTGAAGCGACAGTGTCTCCAAGATCAGCAACAATAGGTGTACAAAGAAGTATGACTGATTTCTACCCTGCAACGAAGACAGCAATAGCTCAAAGTACAGAGACAGGAAAGAGCTCAAGATCTGTTGAAAAGAAAAGACAAGCAAGTTCAACAAGTAGTAATAGCCTTTCAAAATCTGTAAGGCGCCGTCTTTTGTTTGGATAGAACATTCTTAATCCTTAGTAGATCCAATTTTTTTGATGTCTTTGGTTTTTTTTGGTGTTAGTCAGACTATCTCATCTTTGAAGTCTGCCCACTGCATTGAATGTTATAATGTTAAAAAATTAAAATGGTGCTGCCCAGGATCGAACTGGAGACCTTTTGCGTGTAAGGCAAACGTGATAACCACTACACCACAGCACCTTGTGTATCCTTGTAGATATTTGTTATAATCTCCATTAGCATAGCAACAAGTCATATCATATTAATTTTCACAATCGGAGAAACGAAACGGAGACAGAGCAAAGGTTGGCTTGAGTCTTATCGGGAACTAAAAAGACTATGAGTGTGGTAATAACATCAACCACCTATTGCAGATCTCTGTCGCCGACTCCATGTATAACCGACGGAGACAATTCTCCCTCCTCACTGCTGTTGTCGAGGGAAGTCTTCCCTGCAGCATTCTCACGGCGGAGCTCGAAGGTGTCATGCGCCAAGAGCCCAGATGACTACCACTCAACCCTCAAATCTCTCAATTCTCGAGGCCGATTTCCCAGGAAATCCCTTGGCCAGGTTCCTCTCTCTGCTTCTACTCATAGACACACACATTTCTGCGTCTGTGCGGTTAACTTGGTCTTCTGCTTCGTTGAGACAAATGGTCGAACATCTTGTGCCCATGTTTTAGCTAAGTAGAATGATTGAGACATTTGTACGTATTGTGTCACAGCATTACATGCTGAATTCGGATGTCAACGATCAGCTAGCGGCTGCGGCTAATGTGAAGGAAGGAGATTTTGTGTTAGAGATTGGTCCTGGCACTGGCTCTTTAACCAATGTTCTTCTCAATTTGGGAGCTACCGTTCTTGCCATCGACAAGGTCTGTCCCACGCCATTTATTGATGCACCTTTTTGTTTGTTTCTTTGCAGCAAATGTTGATTCTCATTTTGCAACTGAATCTTTAGGATCCTCATATGGTGGCTTTGGTGAAAGAGAGATTTGCAGGTTCTGATAAATTCAAGGTACCCAAACAAACTTGTGTGGCTTCTCTCTGATGCTTTGGCAGAGTTTGAATCATGTTAAATTTCCTCATCAGATGGGTACTTATGTAGGTTTTGCAAGAGGATTTTGTCAAGTGTCACATCCGCTCTCACGTTCTCTCCATGCCTGATGGCAAGGAGTTATCAGATCCAGATCTTCCTCTTGCAAAGGTGACCATGTTTATATCTATCAGCACCATTAACCACAATTATATTTGGCTGAATCTGATCTTAATTACTTTCTTACACAATGGAGTTGTATATTGTTAGTGCAGGTTGTCTCAAACTTACCTTTCAATATAAGTACTGATGTTGTCAAGCTTCTACTTCCTATGGGTGACATCTTCTCAGAAGTTGTTCTCTTACTCCAGGTTTAGCAGAAGTTGTTATCCTTGTCTTTTTAAGGATTATCCCAAATGCTTTATTCATTGTGACAAAATTTGGCTAATCTTAGGATGAGGCAGCTTTGCGATTGGTTGAGCCAGCATTGCGAACATCTGAATACCGACCCATCAACATTTTGGTCAACTTCTATTCAGGTACTTGCTCAGGATCACCATTTTACTCTTCAAATGTTTCAAATGTTGCAAATCATGTGATTGTTGATGTTGTTTATCTTGCTGATAAACTTCGTTTCTTTCAAGAACCGGAATACAAGTTCAAAGTTCCTAGGCAAAACTTTTTCCCTCAACCCAAGGTAAATTCACAGTTTTGGTTCTCCAAACTTTTGGATCACAATAAATATCACTACCCAAACATATATATGGCAGCTTTTCATCTTGTGCTCCTTGCAGGTTGACGCTGCTGTTGTAACATTCAAGCTGAAGCATCCGAGAGACTATCCTGATGTTTCCTCCACCAAAAGTTTCTTCTCATTGGTATCTAAAGCGCCCTTCATTGTGCTTCTTAAATTTTTAACTTGAGAACATCTGAATCAAATTCCACAACAGGTGAATTCTGCATTCAACGGGAAGAGAAAAATGTTGAGAAAGTCCCTCCAGCACATATCGTCATCTCCTGAGATAGAAAAAGCTCTTGGGGTTGCAGGACTGCCAGTCACTGTGAGTTATCTCTCTGATGACTTATATGGATATTAGGGAGCAGTTACATGAATCTCGTTTCTCGTATCATTACTAATCAAACTCATAAGAGGATACTCCTTTCTCGAGTAGCTAGGGAAGTTACCCCGGCGTTTGTAATCAATCAATACTCAAAACCTTCACTCGCATCTTTTTGGTGTACTGTTTTGCAGTCAAGGCCTGAAGAGCTTACCTTGGGTGACTTTGTCAAGTTGCACAATGTAATCGCCAGAGAATAGGACCAACGGTAAGGACCATAAGTATCCATGTTTTATTAGCTTTTTCAAAGTTTACACGAAGCCACCTTAAAACAAAGCAGCATGAGGAGGAGGACGCCTCTCGATGCAGATCAAGCCGTTGATACAGATGACAGCTAATATAGAAAGAAGAATATGACGAAATCTCCATATGCAATCAGGAAGTAAGTAGAAAACAGACCCAACCTTGTTCTTGTAGAATTTTCTGTCGATGCTAGACTTTCTAATGTAAACTGTTGATTTAATATACTCCCAAAATGATAAGTCTTTACAATCACAAAAAGCTTAACCTTTACATGAGACTATGATAGAGTTTACAGCAGTGAGATCATCATCATCATCCATGAAATTTGTAGATAAGATCTAAAGCTCTCAGCTTGGAAGAATGTGGGTCCAAATCAAACCCATAATCACGGCCACACCTCTCTTCCGTCGCAGAAGTCTCTGCCACAGCTGACGATGGGGACAGTGGCCGCTTGGCTCTCTTGTTCCTAATGAAACACTCTCTCATTTTCTCCTCCACCGCCGCAACAGCCTCGCCCTTCTCTTCTTCATCCTCTAATTGCATCGGCTCGACGGAGGAGAGAGACTTCTCGGCTTCCGTGATGGATAGGAGGAAAGCAGAGAGGCGGTGGTGGGCTATGCGGAGAGAGGATGAGATTTGAGAGAGCTGCTTTTGCTCCGTGACGGTTCCGATTTGGTGCGCCATGAGAGTTGCTTGCTCCAGAGATGATATCAACTCAGCTACTTGCTCTGTGTTTTCCATCACTTGAATTCTCTCTGTTTCTCCAGATACTTTTGCTGGTAGATTCTGTAAGACGTTGTTACAGTGACAGCGAGTCCAAGAGTTTGGTCGGGGGAAGACGATGAGTATATATCTGTGTATGATTTTATGTTTGGGCCATTTATTTAAAAAATGGGCTTTAATGGCTCAATAGGACTAAATGGATCTTCAGCTTTTTAAATGGATCATCGATTGTTTTGAAATTCAAGACGCACAAAACCCCACTTATGATATTTCAAACCTAATTTACCAATTGACGATTCGTAATTGTTCATAATTTTTTACTAGTTGATAATCAAAAGTTCACAATTATGCAGTTTTTCTTTTGGGAATAAAGAAAAAAGAAGAGATGAATGAAGAATATGATATAATATGTAATCATTTGCATTGCATGTACACTTTTTTGTTTTCCAGATGTTATGTTTAAAGTGTCCACTGGATGTGTGTGAGAGTAATATGTTTTTGCATTGAATGATATAATGATAATAATGAGTAGTTTAATAGAGAGACATCACATGGCCAAATTAAATTCAAATTATTGTTCGGACGACACTAAATTCAAATCGCATATTAATGCATGCATTCATTCCCTTCCTAAAAGAAGTGTATATACTTATTTAGCATAATCTTAAATTATAAGCAGAAAAACACATAGGTCTGTTTTGGCGATCCAAGAGTTTTACCATTGTATTTTTGAATATACCATTTGTCAGTATCTTATTCAGGTTTTTTAAAATACTAATCACAGTTTTTTTTTTTGGATTTTTATGGTGGAATACGACAGGAAATGAATCATATCACGTGAAGCACCATCTAAACAAGGATAAAATAAAATAAATTAACCACTTCTGTTTGTATGTAAAAAATTCAGTAATTATTAGGTGGTAGAATTAATTCCAGAAAAATATTCAAATTGAAGTGTTATTCTTAAAAAAAGCATATGGAGGTGAGTGTGGACCAGAGTGAACGTAGCTCACGCGACTCACACATGCTAATGTCTGGCATTTTTGTAATATCAGTTACAATGCAAGTGCATTACCGTAATTGAGCATCACTCTCAGAGATTCAAATTTGTCCACGGTAAGAAGGACATATCGAACGGTCCTACAACAACAACTGTGAGTAACGTTATAAAAACAGAACCAGATCTAACGATCAAGATGAAACTGCTAAGATTGATCACGGCCGTTGGATCATGAACAAAAAGTTACTGCTTTTAAGGGGATAAAACTAGGGATTTTCTTGGGAGGGGAATATAAGGTGGACAGATCGACCAGACACTGTGCTCCTCTCTCTCTCTAGATAGATCGTGTTTGTGATTTGAATTATTTATCAAATATTATACTGTAGTANAGTAGAGAACCAAAAAAAAAAAAAAAAAAGGAGAGAGAGGAGCAGGTGTTTGTTTCTTTTTGAAAAAAAAAATCGTTTGGAGTTTGAGAAAGAGAAGTCAGCAGTTTGTCTTTGTAGTTTTGCAAAGATATCAACATCTCCGCTTAAATTTCTCCATCAAACAACAACATTTGGTAAGTTTGCATTCCAATTATTCTTAACAACTAATGTTCTCATCTTGCATTATTGCTTTTATCATTTGAGGCCAAGATTTTTACTTCTTTCTGATTCAAACCCTTTTAAGAAAAAAAAAAGATTCTAATTTCTGATCGAATCTGCTTTCTACTTCTTATTCACCTGCTCTCTAACCTTGAAAAGTTTTAAATCTTTTCTTTCTTCCTTTTTTCTTTTGATTTTTGTCACAAAAGATGAGAATTATTTTGAGATTCTGAATCTTAAAGGTTCTTTGCGGTTGATGTTTACAGTCACAAGAAACAAGAAAAAGAAGAAGCTTAAGTGGTAATAAAAGCGTTATCTCAAACTCATAATTGCGCCAAACTTAATTAATTGCTTAATCATGAACAAAAGAGACAATTATGTTATGTATTCTGGGATTTTCTTCTCTGATTCAGAAGATCAAAATTTCCCTATGATCATCAAATATATCTGGTCTTTTGTTCTTAATTAGAATCTAAAGCCAAAGTCTTCTTTTTGTCTTGGTGTGTTTTTTCTCAATCAATGCCTGCATAATTCTACAACTCCTGCTTATCCTTTACATGTTTACTTGCAGGATCTCTCGCAGTTGCAAGTTTTGTCTGTCGTTTTTTTTTTTTGCAATGGGTGGTGCCCCATTTTCAAAGCAGAGTCAACACTACTAAACTGAAGGTAAAAGTTACTAAATTATGGTCTTAGGTTCTAAATCACCTCTGATATCTAACTTGAATCCTTTACATTGATTCTTTACAAGTGTTGTTGTCTAATGAATAAGAGAGACAGAGACTTAGAGCATTGACTTCTCTTCAAAGAAAAGTCACTTTGATCCTCAGCCAGATTTCTCCTTCCCTGTTACTATCAAGCATATTTACAAATTTGCGTTTCCAAGTATTTGGCATTGACAATGATATGGAGAGTGAATATATACATTTCGTGGTTGTGAATGGCTTTGATGTATATTTAGCATTTAATGAGAGACTCTGCATCTATCTAGAAACCACTCCTAAAATGATACGTCGTCTGTATACTTCTTTCTTTTCGTTTTAGTTACATGTTGTTTTCCTCATCTCCCCTCTTTGTGATCTATAAAGTTTTTTCATCTTTCTTCAATCTCTAGTTGCAGTTAATCCCATTCGTGATCAATATTAGATCTGGAGCTCTGGCCACACAAGTTCAACTTCAGATGAGGTAAACTTGTATTTGTTTTTTCATCTTAAGAGGATCATGGCTCACACATGTATAAGCTTATCAAGTTTTGTTCTCTCCCTTCAGGTTTAATTAGCACTTCATCAAACAAGTGATATCACCTGTCCAGTTATCGTAAAGCTTTGATCTTTTTATTATTCAATGGGAACAATGGCAGAATTGGGAACCATGGGGAAGTTTGGAGGTAAGGCGGAAGAGAATCAAGCTAACCAGATAGTCATGGATAAACAATCAGCAGAAGAATGGCTATCGCGAGTCCATTCCCTCATACCATCCGTCCTCAAAAAGGCCAAAGCGGTTAACAATTTCACAGGAAGATGGAAGACGATAATCTCCAAGATCGATCAGATTCCAGGTTGTTTATCTGACCTCTCAAGCCATCCTTGCTTCTCCAAGAACAAGCTCTGCAATGAACAGTTGCAATCTGTGGCTAAGACATTAAACCAAGTTATGGAGCTTGCCGAGTTGTGTTCAACTGAGAAGTATGAAGGGAAGCTGCATATGCAGAGCAATCTCGATGCTTTATCTAGTAAACTGGATTTGAATCTACGAGACTGTATGGTTCTGATCAAGACGGGAGTTCTCGGTGAAGCTACATTACCTCTGTACATCTCAAGCTCATCAGAAACACCCAGAATTTCCAGTCTAAAAGAACTTCTGGCGAGGCTCCAGATCGGTCACTTGGAATCAAAACACAATGCCCTCGAAAACCTCCTTCGTGTAATCCAAGAAGACGAAAAGATGGTTCTGCCTTTGATGGGACGAGCCAATGTAGCAGCTTTGGTTCAATTGTTAACAGCGACTTCCACCAGAATCAGAGAAAAAGCGGTGAATCTGATCAGCATATTAGCGGAATCAGGGCATTGCGAGGAATGGCTCATCTCCGAAGGTGTATTGCCTCCTCTAGTGAGACTAATTGAATCAGGAAGTCTTGAAACCAAAGAAAAAGCTGCAATTGCGATCCAGAGACTGTCGATGACTGAGGACAACGCACGGGAAATAGCAGGACACGGCGGGATCACACCGCTTATCGAACTCTGTAAAACAGGGGATTCTGTGTCACAAGCTGCCTCTGCAGCTGCCCTGAAGAATATATCAGCAGTTCCAGAGCTGAGACAGTTACTTGCTGAAGAAGGAATGGTTAGAGTAGCGATTGATCTTCTAAACCATGGGATATTGTTAGGATCAAGAGAACACATGGCCGAGTGTTTGCAGAATCTCACTGCAGCGAGCGAAGCTTTACGGGAAGCCATTGTTGCAGAAGGTGGAGTTCCGAGTCTCTTGGCTTATCTGGACGGTCCTTTACCTCAAGAACCGGCGGTAACGGCGCTGAGAAATCTAATCCCATCGGTGGATTCAGAGAAATGGGTGTCTCTGAATTTGCTTCCAAGATTAGCCCACGCGCTAAAGTCAGGATCTTTAGGCGCACAGGAAGCAGCTGCGTCGGCGATTAGCAGATTCGGTTGCTCTCCGGAGACGAAGAGGATAGTGGGAGAATCCGGGTGTGTGCCGCTGATCACGAAGCTTCTGGAATCGAAATCAAATGGATGTAGAGAAGCGGCGGCACAAGCGATGGCGGGACTGGTGACGGAAGGGAGAATAAGGCGGGAGCTGAGGAAAGACGGGAAGAGCGTGACGAATCTGGTGATGCTGCTGGATTCGAACCCAGGGAACACGGCGAAGAAGTACGCAGTGGCGGGACTGTTGGGGATGTCGGGGAGCGAGAAGAGTAAGAAAGTGATGGTGTCGTACGGAGCAATAGGGTATTTGAAGAAGCTGTCGGAGATGGAAGTAACAGGGGCCGATAAGCTGCTGGAGAAGCTTGAAAGAGGGAAACTGAGAAGCTTCTTTCGACGGTGAAGTTAATGTAAGGCTTAATAATAATATATGTATAATGAAAACAAGTCCAAAATTTATCAGCACTCATCACAAAAAGCTTATAATTCTAAACCATGGAGTAAGGACCCTTCCAAATGGCAGAGGATCTGAAATTGATAGAACTTATTGATACAATGGGTTTCCGCATAATAACTCATAGAAGATCAACTGAGAAATGTTAGACATACTTGTTCAAGTTCTTGAAGGCACCAGTATCGTCCAATTCTCCCCTCATATCGACTAGTGTCAAAGGATTCATCTCCACAAAACTGAATTCCAAATCTAGATGATAAGCATGCTTATCATCTATTTGTGTTTTGCTTAAAAAAGATTTGGATTTCAGTTTTGTATCAGAGGCTCGTCGTATTTGCAACACTGCTTTAAAGTCAAGAAGTGGCATCTAATGTCGTAGATCCATACCAGAAGACAGCTCAAATGAAGGAAGAAGATGATAGAGGAGAATATCAAAAGCTTTTGATTGTAAGAGAAACCACCATCTCTACAACTATCCACTGAACCCTAAAACTAAAAACTCTTGAGGAAGACGACAATGGAGGAAGGTCGCTTCGCTAGCTTTTTTTTTTTTCCTCATACTAGGCCTTTTTTAGGTTTGGGTTGATTTTTGGGCTTAATTTGACCGGGTTTAAAGTTTGGTTTGGCCCATACATTTTAAATAAGCCCGTATAAAAATACGGTTTAAATTACTCGGTTTATACACGGTTTATACGCGGTTAGCGCGCAAATCGAGGTCGATTTTATGTCGGTTTACGTGGTAGAACGGGATCCGTTTTCCGTTCAAACGGGTTCCGTTTTCGTTGACACGTGTCCGTTTTGCGTTGACCCGCGTACGACACGTGTCTGATTTTTTTTTTTTTTTTAAAAGTGGATCTATCGCGATCTATCGGTTTCCTCCACCGTGCGACGCCTCTTTCCGCCGGCGTCCTCCATCTATACGCCGTTGCGTCTCCCGAAGATCGTACGAAGAAGCTCCGACGATTTGCTTAACCTGAACAGGATCGAGCTATACGATTACTCAATCCTCTTCAGCCACAAACTCGGTCTCAATGCTACGGTTCCGCCGCGCCTCTCGCCGCAGGATCTGGCGGCTACGCGAACGCATCCGGTGGTTCGACGGAGAAGACAGCTTTCGATGTGACGCTTGAGAAATTCGAAGCAGCTTCGAAGATCAAAGTGATAAAGGAGATCAGAGGATTCACGGGTCTAGGATTGAAAGAAGCTAAAGAGCTTGTTGAGAAAGCTCCATGTGTTGTGAAGAAAGGTGTTACTAAGGAAGAAGCTGATCAAATCATGGAGAAACTTAAATCGGTAGGTGCTGTTGTTGCTTTGGAATGAGATTTATTGAATCGAATTTTAAACTATTTCGAATTCGAAAAAAATCGGAATCAAACAATCTGGAAATGTGTTTGAAGATGATGAATATGTTCTTTATGCTTAGATTTTCTTGAAAGATTGATTCTCTAGTTCAAGTTCAGCAAGATCCAGCTTAAGAGCAACCAAACAGCTTTTCCCTCGTTTCCCAAACAACATATCAGGCTTCACAACTAGCTTTGTAGACGATATCCATGACTCTTGGTTTGTCAACTCAGTGAAATCTGTTGATTGTGTCACCTACAAAGTACACACATAGAAATCTGTTGATTCTCTGGATTGAAACTTTGGATACTCAAGAGCTTGAACCTTAGACAGAGAAAGCATCAAACTTTGAATGAGCTTAAACCACGATCAGAGCAGAGTACATGATTAGATCTCTTGTCTTTAGTTGATGCTTCTTTAGGACTTCTCTGAGGTAAAATGTGATGCAGGTTCTGCGAAAGAAACCGGAGCTGTTGATTTAAGACCAGAAGAGAATATTCTAGGAAGTGATTCGAGTGATGGTTCTCTCAAAGTAGGAGATTCGCCACTGCTTGTGTCGAAACAGTTCTTGGACGGTGTTGCAGATGTTGGAAGAGGCGCCTCGCTTTGCGTTGCTGTTGTAGGAGCTACTGGTGAGCTAGCAAGAGGGAAGATTTTCCCTGCTCTGTTTGCTTTGTATTATAGCGGCTACCTTCCCGAGGTACACGGTTTTTGTCCTCATCAACTGCGAAAGCAATAGTCTTTTTAACGAGTTGTGTTCGTGATTGGTCTTTACTGTCACAGGATGTTGGTATATTTGGGTTTTCAAGAAAGAATCTGATAGATGAAGACTTAAGATAGATCATTGCGTCAACTCTTACTTGCCGTGTTGATCATCAGTATGTATATTTCTTATTCTTGCCTTAAATTTGATAGATTTGATACGTGTCGTGCTAGCTAAAGAATTATGCTAAATGTTTCAGGGAAAATTGCGGGGGCAAGATAGATGGGTTTCTTCGTAGAACATACTATATCAACGGAGGTCATAATAACGAGGACGGGATGTCCCGACTTGACGAGAGAAGGCAACAGATTGAGGTTCGTAAGAAAACTTTAGAATGCACTATTATTACATTTTGTGCGGTCTCTGTGTGTTTACAACATTTGCAACAGACAAGCGAATAGGATCTTTTACCTTAGACTGCAGGCCGGTTTAGATGAAACATATATCACAACCCTTGTGTGCTTCACGATTATATATCAACCGTTACTCAAGGATTAGTACTCACAATGATCTTGTCATGATTTGTCTAAATCATTGTTATTGATTTGCAGCCGAGCTGTTTGTTAATGGAGAGATAGTTCAACGATCACCAGAGAGGCAGAGGAGGGTTGAGCCTCAACCACAGAGAGCACAAGATAGACCGTGATACGATGACAGAACTCGCTACTCTCGCCGCAGAGAAAACACACGATGAAACTGCAACTCAATAAGATATAAACACGCTGCATCGGGTTCTTGTGTTCTAAACAACCTTATCAGTGAATCATCACCATTGACTCTGATGTTTGCATTTTGTTTGGTGTGTGGCTTATCATCCTCTCTGTTCTTTGAAAGTTGTTGCTTCTTCTTCTGCATTTTCTTGTTCTTGTTTTTGAGAATCTTTTTTCTTTCTGGTTTTTGGAATTTGAAATGATTATAGATGATATAGTTGGAGATATATATGATGTATAATATAGATGCACACACATGTTTGTATATGGAACTTTGATTTATATTTGAAAACCTTTACAATAGAGTATAATAGATTGGTATTTGTACAAATTATAAATCTTATTATACATTTTGATAAAATCATCAGTTGGAATCATAATTTATAATGTAAACATTGTGTTGATTCCGTGACATATTAGCTGGTTCCAAGGAACATGTATTCAAAGTTTTGTAATTGCAACTCTCTAGGTAAATAACACCAATACATTCTTAAGCTCACCGTATCAGCATATATGACGCTAGCAACCATTGTCCAAATGCGACCTTTAGGATTCAAAACAGTGAACTTCAAAGAAATGGTCATAGAGATTGTGATGGGATCGAGTTGAGAGATAGAAATGGTCAAGGTGATCAACGATCAGGAATAAATCATTTCGTGTGGCGGCTTCACTATTTAATCGTGTCGTATCAGACTCTGTTTTCTTCATTTTCGATTCCGTTTCCTCGTTTCGGATCTGTAGGAGAGAAAGGTAAAAATATATACTTTGGAGTTCAATTGTCTTTCTCGATTCTGTTTCCTTCTTGTATCGTAGGGATTATACTTGGAATTAGGAAAGTAAGAAGCTTTCTTCGTTGATTTTTTGTTTGGCCTCGATCAAATTTTGGTGTTGGTGGAGATTGAAGATGAGTAGTACCCTTGAGACGACGAGAGCTGAGCTTGGTCTGTTGGTAGTGTATCTGAACAAAGCTGAGGCTAGAGACAAGATTTGTCGAGCTATTCAGTACGGTTCCAAGTTCTTGAGTGATGGTCAACCTGGCACTGCTCAAACTCTTGACAAGTCCACCAGCTTAGCTCGCAAAGTCTTCCGTCTCTTCAAGGTCTCTTTCTTTCTTCTTCATCTTCTTTCCAATTTCAGTTCCAAGTTTTACCTTTAACACATAAGTGTTTGTGAGTTAACCTCCCTTTGAAGACTGAAATCCTTTAGCATTACTTGCAATAAGCTGATAAATAGTGTTCTTGCAGTTTGTGAATGATCTTCATGCTCTCATTAGCCCTGTTCCCAAAGGGACTCCACTCCCGCTTGTTCTGCTTGGGAAGGTACTCTTGCTGCTTTCTTGCATTTAGAGCTTCTCAAATTGATTGATTGATCTCTTGACTCATGTTCTGATTTCGGCAGTCCAAAAACGCGCTGCTCTCTACCTTCTTGTTCCTCGATCAAATTGTGTGGCTTGGCAGGACTGGGATTTACAAGGTGAGAGTTCAAGTCTTGCATATTAAGAGACTTATTTTCTCGGGTTAAACTGAGGTTCCTGATTGTGTTCTGAATCTGCTGTTACAGAACAAAGAACGCGCTGAGCTTCTTGGACGTATATCCCTCTTCTGTTGGATGGGTTCTTCTGTCTGCACATCCTTGGTCGAGGTTGGTTTGCTTTGCCATTGAATTGTTTCTTGTGTCTGGTTCAAACGCAGTGTGTAACTATTTTGATGTCAATGTTTAGATTGGAGAGCTTGGTAGGCTCTCAGCATCAATGAAGAAGTTAGAGAAAGAGATGGGGAACAAAGATAAACAACAAGTAAGCTTCCTTAAGTTGTTAACTATGATACTCCAATGGGGGTGAAGAAGAGATTTGCTGCTGACTTAATTAGTTAATAACATTTTGCAGAATGAGGAATACCGTGTGAAGCTGCAGAAATCAAACGAGAGGTCATTGGCTCTGATAAAAGCAGGGATGGATGCAGTTGTTGCGTTGGGATTGCTTCAACTGGCTCCAAAGAAAGTAACTCCCCGAGTCACAGGGGCTTTTGGATTTACATCGTCACTTATCTCATGTTATCAGGTATGTTCCTTGTATCTTTCTCACGGAAACAGTTTTGCTTAAATATGTTGCAATGACTGAAAATAAAGACATCAATCAATCTCTGGCATGGCATGTGCAGTTATTGCCGTCGCATCCCAAATCGAAGACAGTCTGAGAAAGGATCAAAAGTAGTTTGCTGTGTGGATGTTCCAGAGTTTGGTATTGTGTCCATCTGAATACTCTGTGTTAGATGTCTTTGAAATAGCAAGGTGTAAGGTAACTCTGTTCAAAACTTGAGTAATGATGAATGGCTACAATATCATCACCAAAGTATTAGAGATTGCAAAAGTTGGATACAGAAACCTCTAAGCTCAAAGTTGTTATTTTGTGTTGAAAAATCCTAAAAAAATTTAAAAAACAGAGCCAAAAAGATCAAAATAGCATTTTTACACAGAAAGGCTTCAGGTCAGTGTGAATTCTGTGTTGAAAGCACAAATCAGAGGTTCCGTAAAGGTTTTATTCAACTCTTTCTTCCACGATTCGTCCAACTTTGAAATCCATCTTCTTAACGCTGCCTTCGTTTCCGGCTTTACCCCGATCATCACCTTCTTCTTCTTTTTCTTCTTCTTGCTGTCTTTTAATCGCTTCCGCTGAGATTTCTCCGCTCGCTTCATCTCAATGCTCGCGGCGGATAATGCAGCAGACAATGACGATAGGTCCATTGTCTTTTCCTTGCCAATATCTATGGAGTCGATCGCATGTTTCAGCGGACTGAGATTGAACGGAGAGTAACCACCGTCGCCTTCACTGCTCCGCCGTCTGGCAGTGGCGGTCTTCTTCATCAGTGGAAAATTTACGGCGTAGTCTCTACTGATTATAGACCGACGAGTCTTAGGGGCACTATTATTATATAGTAAACTACTTCGAGATTAATGGGCCTCTCTAGTGGCCCAATAACAAAATTTTGGGCTCTGAAAACAGTGTCGTATTATAGATGTTGTGATGTAGAGATGTTCTTGCTTCAAGAACAAAATGTTCTTACTTGAAGCTTGAGATGTAGAGAGAAATGTTAAAGTAAAACACACAAGATTGTTTGGTCGCCGGAGACAGAAGTCAGAAGTTGGAGACATTGGTGCGATCATAGAAAAGGCCAGATGGTTCTCCATTAGGGAGCAGAGCCAGTTTCGCAGGACTCGCAGCACCTTCTTCAACTGACAAAATCCCGGTGTTGAAGTTGATATCTGTCTTAACAAAACCGGGACAAACGCAGTTGACAATGAATGTTTTGTTTTGCTTAGCCAAGACTCGTGTCAATGCCATCACTGCAGCTTTAGATAGTATGTATCCAGACATTACTGTTGGCCAACCTTTGGCTTGTAATGAGCCTTCACTGTAATCCTTGAGGTACTCATTCATCACTTCATCTATCTTCTCTTCTGTTAGGTTCTCAGCATCACTCAGCACTCCTTTTGCCCATTCATTTGACACCTTCTGCAGAACACATTACAAACTCTATGGTTCACATACTTTTGTCCCTAACTAGAAAGTTCTATCGATTAGAGATCAAGATTGCAGTACCTCTAACTGTCCCATGGTGGAAGCAATGTTGACGATTCTTGGGGAATCAGAAGATTGAAGGAGAGGGATCATGGCCTCGCACATCCACTTTACGCCGTAGTAGTTTGTCTTAATACAATCCTCGACTATCTCATATGTATCACTCATTATCTTAGAAATATCGGTAGGTGCACCAGCCTGTTACGAGTCATCTCTATATGAAAGATGACCACAAGAGCTAGCTTCTGCAATTTATTAAACACATCTCTACCGTAAAAGAAAGTTTTGAGACACTGTACCTCAGCAATTTGAGCTTTGAGGACATCGACATTAACATTTGCGCCTCCAACTCCAGCATTATTAACCTGGAGCAATACCAAACAAGACAGAGTCGGATGTAAAGAGAAGTGCAGCTAAGTAAGATCCGATAGTGAAACTGAGGACAGCCAAGATTAGCAGATGTATATTGAAACATGCCAGAATATCGAGTTTCCCGAAGTGGGTCTTAACAAAAGCAGCAAGAGAAGCTATGCTGTCTGGATCAGAGACATCAAGTTGGTGAAAGGAGATGGCGGCTTGATCGGAAAAAGCATTCTCTGTATTGAGCTTAGCGACAGCTTCAAGACCTTTCTTCTCATCTCTCGCTGTTAGGATCAGAGTAATACCATTCTTAGCAAGCTGCCTGCAAATCTCAAACCCGATCCCTTTGTTGGAACCAGTAACAACTGCAACTCTGGACACACAGTCAGAAGATGTAGAATCAATAAACCTGAATAGAAGAAATGTAAAGCCCAACAAGTTGAAGAGAGAGAGAGAGAGAGAGAGAGGAAGCACAAACCTTCTTGTGTCTTCCATTGAATTTGACGGAAACGACAGAAAAGTCAAGAGGAGCTTGTAATTAAATGGCCCTGCTTTCGATTATTGACAAAAAGGACATCATTTTCTATATTATCTTGTTGAGTCTTAAAAGTTTCAACTAAAAGATAACACATAAAAAAGAAGATGAGCGTCATCTTTCATTTACACACAAAAGGGGTGCAAAATTTGCAAACACTTGAACAAGAAGTTATTATTTTTTCTTTAGAGAGCCTTGTTTAGTCATATCTTCCCCAACTGAAATTGTTCAAATGAGAGATAAGTAAAACGAACATACAACGACCCAAAAGTTGGCCATCCTGTTATTAAACACATCATCAGATCGCCAGTGAGCCTCCTTCAATTATCTGGTTATCCTCAGATGCATCCATTTTTGGCGTACTGGTCGTCGTCCTCGAGAAACCATACCCCAGGGAGCTTCCGCTTGTTTCACATAGCTGTCAATAATCGTTACACCCAAGTCAATCAGACCAGACCAGATTCTGCTGTTTTTTGAAATAAAATAAAAGATGATGATGAGTTTGTTCCTAGAATGACTCGCACCTCAGTTAGTTCAGAAAGGTGACGAGTTCTGAACTCGTTGATCGTGTTTGCAATTTCTGATGTCGGTAATTTGGCCTGAGCAAGAACAGCGGCTGCCAATTGTAGACTCGGCTCCAGTGTCTCCGGGACAACCTACGAGTTTTTGAGATTGAGATTTATCATCAAGAAAGCATATGTGTCTTTATCTACTTGTATGAAGCCGGGTTTGTGAACATTACAGCAGTGGCACCAGCTTTTTCTAGATTAACACCATGAACAACGTCGTGCGCACGGACAAAGGTTTTGACATTGGGGAAATACTTGCTCAAAGCCCAAACGCATCTGTAATTCGCTCCTGGGGCGTCTAAGGCAACCACGGCAGCACAAGCTCTCTCTGCTCCAATTTTGTGAAGAACCTGTTTGTTTGCACAAAGTGAAATCATTTTCAAATGCCGGCATAATCTGTATTAGTCTCGTGCATCTTTTGTTTTCCTCTGTGTACCTCTCTACTACCAGCATCTCCAAAAAAAACAGGAAGGTCCAAGGACCGCGCGATAGTCACTCTATCACTGCAAATTATATATGAGGTTTTCAGGTAAGCAAAGAATGCTAGGAAGTGATGGGAACTTGCCTATTTTATATCAAAGAGGTCAAAATGTGATCTTAATGTGTGTGGAAGTTACTAACAGCGTTCACATTTTCGGTTTTTATTGGCAGAACAAGATATTTGTAACCCACTTTAGCCCACAACATGATACTATGACAATGCAGGAAATGATAAACTGATGTTACGTTACCTGTTCACATCGAGAGCGACGAATGGGATAAGTCTTTCTGAAAGAAGCTGAGAAATGATCTGGAAGTAACAAATAGAATACGGGAAGGAGTTAGAAACTCCGAGATATCCTGTGAAGCAGACTATCTACACAGAGGTTCTCAAGTAAAGAGCATAAACTGAATTTCAGATAATGTATAAACCTGACCAACTCGTCCATATCCGCAAATAATAATGTGATCCTGCAAATCATCCGTCTGCAAATAAAACCAGGCAATAAAAAGAGGGATTAATCATCAGTCAGCTTTGTAACAATTTCCTAAACCAGAGAATGTGTGAGCTCCAGAACAACTCTGACGTCAAATGGTACCATGGTTGGTGGTTATTGATTTCAGAATTGGTATTCTATACACAAATCATCACGATTCCTACCTCACTTTCAACCGGCAACAAACTTCTAACATCATGCAACTCGAAGCGGGATGCAATTATTTGGCCACCAGCAGCTAACCAAGGTGTGACAGCCATTGAGATTCCCACGACAAGAAACAGCAACGAAGATAACTGAGGGGACATTATACCCTGCAAGAACCACTGAATTAGGCCGGGAAGAACCTATGAATTGCTGCTTATATACAATACCGGAAAGAGATAAAATATATATATATATACTGTTGACAACAAACCTGATTGACTGCTTCCCCGAAAGCAACAAATGCAAACTCTCCACCGGGAGCCAGAAGAAGACCCGCTCTAATTGCAGATATGACTGAAATGCCGAACAACTTGCCCATGATCACAACTAATATAGTCTTGCCCACTATCAAGAGTCCCAAAGCTCCCACAACAACAGGGAAGTTAGAGAGAAGAAGTTTCGGATCAATAGACATGCCAACCTGAAATGAGTGGAATCTTACTCTTTGTTAGTTTTATGCTTGTTATAACAATTGTTAAAAGAATATCGGAATCTTACTCTTTTTACTTTCTGGACTCTCAGAAACTATAAATACATCGAAAGAGTTATTTTCAAACTCATAAATTACCGTCATGAAGAAGAGCCCCAGCAAAAGACCACGATATGGAGCAATATCTGATTCTACTTGCAAGGAAAATTCTGTCTCCGCAAGAAGTAGACCAGCCAAAAATGCTCCTAATGCCATGGAAAGTCCAGCCTAATTTATAGAAACGAACAGATTTAGTAGGAGAGAAAGAATGGCATGGTAGAATAAATGCAAATGGCTAATACAACCAAGATCAATGTCATACCCTAGCTGTCAGTAAACTAGTCCCAAGAATAACGAGAAGTGTGTTGGCGGAAAATATCTCAGCGTTTCGATTTTCTGCAATTTGCTTGTAGATTGGCCGAAGAAGCTGTGTACCAGAAGAGTGTCAATGCCTTCAATTATAACTCCATAGTAACATATGAATGAGTACCAGAAGCAGCAGTGAAAGCACAGAAAACTTTCATGTTAAGTTAATGAAAACATGCCTCTTCCTTTTGCAGCAAATCTAAACACTTAACATTACAATTTAGGTAATTAAGTCATTTTTGTATCTGAGACTTACAAGGCGGCCACCAGCAATTATGGCAGTAATTGCAACTGCTGCTTTGACTGCAGCAAGTCCAAGAGCTTCAGCAATGGCTTGAAACCCGATCTGTGAAGAACAGTTAGAAACTTAGCATTTTCCTGCCACTGACACTTCCTAGACATACCTTATCATGAGATATCTGGTGGGCTACCATTTACAACGAGTGTTAGAAACAGAGAACCACAATGTTTCTTCTTAAGAGAGCAAACTTCTTACTTAGATAATTGCCAACACATCGAATTGAACAAAAAAGCAAACCGTACTCAACAAAAATAAGGAATCCTAGAGATGAGCTTACCCCTCCTTTCGATGAATTTGGTGAAATAAGTGGAATGAGAATCAGAACAACAACAACCGCTAGATCCTGTGTAGAAAAATAACAAAATTATGAGAAATTTCCAGCATAAATTGTATTTATAAACGTGCAGAATGAACTCTGTTCTGAACAAACCTGAAAAAGCAAGACGGAAAAAGTAGCCCGTCCATGTCTAGATGTACTCTCACCCCGTTCTTGTAGAACCTGAAAAACCAAGTTCGTTGTTTCTGCTCATCAAATTGGTAGCTTAATTACATAAAAAACAAATACAAGGATTGTTACAGAATTCCATTCGTTAAGATCTCTATCTGAATACAACCAAAAGACACCTGAAGTACAACAGCCGTGGAGGACAGTGCCAGGCCATTTCCAATAACTATTGCCGCCGGACCAGCTTGACCAGCAACATAATGGGCAATCAATCCAACTACTGCTGCTGTTACCAGAACCTAGATTACAACAATAGAAGTGTAGTTTAGAGACCTTGGACACATAAACGCCAAGTAGGCATGTACAATAGTTGATAAATTATATGGAATGAGATCAGCAGATCTTTAAATAATCAAATCACCTGAGCGGAGCCTAATCCAAAAACATATTTCTTCATGGAACTCAGTCTTTCAACAGATAGCTGTCAAATCAAATTAAAAAAAGAATTGCTCTTACAAAAAGCAGTTCAAAAGCAAAAGCATAGCCAGACACAAATATCAAATAGTACCTCAAGGCCAATGTTGAAGAGCAAGAAAACAACTCCAAATTCTGCGATGGCCTTGGTTGCGTGCACATTACGGATTATAGAAAGACCATAAGGCCCAATCAGAATTCCAGCTGCCAAATAGCCAAGAACAGGGCTGCCTATACAGTGCAGCAGATGAAGAAACATGATTGCGAGGCAATAATTGAAAATGTGTTTGACTGAGACTCATGAGAGCATGAAAACTGTAGGAGTTTGAGAGAAAGAGAAAACAAGAGAAATAAATAGGGATGCATTAGACATAAGAGAATACCTCCAGGAAGTTTCTGAAATAGAGGCACAAATATGACACTTGCCAGCAGCAACCACAAGAAATCAAGAAGGGAAGCTTCTTCCTCATTGACCTAATAATTGTAGAAGTTTCAGCCTGCAAAGTACATTCCATACAATTTGCTTGGCACTTAGAAAACTAACAAGAACAATGGTTCCTACCTCCTGGTGAGGGAGCATCTCAAGCAGTTTCCTAATTCTCTTGGGAAGTTTCTGGACTTGCCGGATCAACGGCTTTTTACTAGAAGAGACATCTTCTGTACTAGTGCTGATAACATCTGGCTGTTGAAGGAGCTGATTGTTCCCCCCTACTCCATTGGAGTATAATGTCAGTCTGGGACGAATATGAAGCTCAGATCAATAAAAAGAGAGAATTTTAGTGATCCTTCAGAAAATGAAAACCAAGAGTAAATGTCTAAACTGACCCTGCCCCGAGAAGTGCAAACCCAAGAACTATCTTGGGCCATTGCTGTTTGACAGAATCAACTAGACTCGCAAACACTGTCCCATCTGGACTGGAAGAAAAGAAAGATGCAGAAAAGAAACGGGAGGATTTATTAAACGATGCCTTGGGAGAACTAAGAGAAGAACCCTCTTTCGCCAGATCTTTCTGTGTTTCCTGTTTTTTCGCCTGGACCACAATCTTTGACTTATCAGAATCTGCTTCAACCACTTTAGAAGACTCTACATTTGGCTTTCCATTGTCATGATCGCTTGACTCATAAGGCTGAGTAGGATTCTGAGCTTTCTGACCAATTTTATCAGGCACAAGATCAGCTGTGTTCCGAACTGCTGATAAATCTCCATTTATTGGTGATTCCCTTTGATTGTTAAGGTCTTCAATATTATCTGAGAGTGCCACCTCAGCCTCAAAAGGAGCTTCTTCATCCGAGAGTTGACCCTGAGTTTCTTCTGGGGTCTGTGAGATGGAGAGAGACTTCTCTGCTCTCTGCAAAGCAATCTCTGTATCGTTGACGCGTTGAGTAGCCTCAAGCTCAAATGCGACAGCTTGTTCAGCTAATTTCATAATATTTGAGACATCCTCCTCGGCTTTCAACGCGTTGATCTGTATTGTCTCTGCAAACCCATTCAACTTGTCCACTTCTTTCTGCAGATCGTCTTTTTTATTCTGCAAACACCTCAGTTGGGCCTCACAGTTGGCTAAATTTACTTGGCATTCTTTAATTTCATCCCTGGCAGCTAAAAGGGCTTCTTCTTTATTTTTAACGTCATCTCTTTTTTCAGTCTCCTCCGACGCTTCTGGAAAATCATTCCCTCCGCTTGCTTCAAGAGATTCCACTACAACCCGAAGTCTTGCTTCAGCCAGAGATAATGCCATTGTAGCCTTTTGAACAGCTTCTTTAGCAGCAGATTCCTCATCAACTGTATCTCGAATCACATCAAGGGTTTTGTTTACCTCATTCCAAGCACTTGCTGCTTCATCCTTGAGTGCTATGGCAGTTTCGGATATCCTCTGAGCCTTTTCCTCGAACATGGTACTATTGAGTCTAGCAACTTCCAATTCTTTAATTGCCTTATGTAGTAACTCTCTGAGTTCTTCCAAACTGTCGGTTTCGTTTTCGGCTCTCACATCTTTCTCTTCTTTGAAATGTGTGGCTTCACTCTCATCACTACTTTCTGCATTACCAAGAGAATCATTGCCTTGACAGCTTAACCGAAATCCGAAAGGGGTAATTTTGGATTGGGGGCCAATGCCAAGAATCAATTTTGTAGAGAAAGTCGCATTCAAAGACAAATGACCACTTTCTCTCCATAATCTATAACCCGAGTGGCATTTGGAAATAGGCTTATGATCCCAAAATCGAGAGTGGGTTCGTTTGGGGCACATTTTCGCATTTATCAAGCGATCTGGAAAGCAGTAATTCACACCATGAAACGAACTCGGACGCTGAATACTAAAAGCAGACTCCATAGTCGAATCAATAATCTACTTTGTTCCTCAAGCCTAATGTCGAACACCTGTGGACCAAAATCGAAGTTTTAGGAGCCGCAGAAATCACACTCGGGCTTGAATCGAAAATCAAAATAATTCGGAAACTGCGCCTGAGAAATGTGAATACGAAAATGCACATCCTCAAGTGCCCATAAGAAACACCAAACGAATACAATCGCGAAACACAAAGCAGGTGAAGAGGGAGAGAGACTAACCAGCCATGGAGCGTAGAGAGCTTCGAGGAGGATTGACGAGAGTGGCTCACTCCTCTGATACCTTCTTCTTCTTCACTTGCGATTTTTTGTTTCGCCGTCTCTTCAGATACTCCAAATACCAGAGTCAACGTCTCTCTCTCTCTCTCTCGTTCTCGCTCGCTCCTTTTGAGTTTCTCGCCAACCAGAGAGACATGGTAAGGTTTTATTTTCTGATTAAATTTACGGAAACGCCCCTCTCTTAAAGAATATATTTGTATGATTCGTATCATCCCATAACCGGTTGGTTTGAGCCGGTTTTGGTTCGGTACATCTATTCTTAAAGAATCTCCACTCCATCAACAATCATGTCGTTAATCGCTCAAGTGGCAATATATAACGAGAGAGAATGAATCAAAAAGAGAAAAGAAGAAAAACAAATAAAGTCTGATCGTATAGAAAGAAGTAGTGGTTACAAAATGAAGAAATGAAATCTTTCTCAGGCAACATTCAATATTCAAATCACTCACAAAAGTCAAAAACACTCAGACAGGCACAAAGATTTCTCAAGACTGTGCAACGCCGTTCTCTTCCTTGGGGGCCTCCACGACAATGTCTTCCGTGGGCTCGGGCGGAAGAGTGTTGCCTGATGCGGTGCGACGATGGTTGGCGGCTTGGAGGACGTGAGCATAGTTTCCTTTCTCGAGGAAGAGCTGGTTAAAGTGGTGCCGGCAATAGAGAACGCCGTCTAAGGAGGCGTAGGAGGAGTGAGTCAGCGTGCAGCCACCGTGAGCGCACCGGAAACATGTCTTGTGGAAGCATTCTCCTTCCATTTGCACCTAATTTTCATATATAACAAAGATACAAGACATGCATATATGGATGTAATTAATTTCTCAAAACTAAACTGTTCAAACTCGTTTTGTTTTCATTTAGCACTTAATCAGAGTGATAGAAACAATATATTAAAAGTCTCAACAGGATGATAAATTAATTCATCAATATAAGTGATGTGGATGAGGGACATTAGGAATTACAAAAGAGTAGGAGGTAGTATCTAACCTTTTCGAGAGGGTAAACGGTTTTGTCACAAGCGGCACACTTGTCTTGTGTTCCGCAGAAGATGGAAGATATCTTGCTCGGCGTCTTAGGCTGTCAATACACGTACGTATTGGTCAACACCATAGAAGATAATGAAAATGAAGAAAGTAACAAACAACTGTTAGGCTAACTATATATAGATATGGAAGGGGATCTGAAGAGAAATAATGAATGTACCTGCTCCGGCTTCTCAGTTTTTCCTAGAGAAAATAAAAGAAATTTGTTTCAATCACACGATAGATGCTTCCTAGTAAATTAAGAAAGATATATAGAGGGAGAGAGATGTGTTATGTAAATAGAATGGACCTGGTCGAAAATTCTTGCTGAAATTGCCAGATTCCTTGAAGAGTTGCTCAAAATGAGTCTTGCAGTACAAGACTCCATCCATGGAGGAATAGTTGCTCATCTGCCCTCAAAACAGTTTCACACATTAATACCATACAAAGATCAATTTTAACACACAAAAGAACTAAAAAATGATCTTACGACAAGGGTTCCTTTGCAATGAGTGCACTTGAAGCAAGACTTGTGATAAGGCATTCCTTCAATGGACAACATATCCATCACATAAACTGTCTTATCGCAAGCATTGCACTTGTCCGTAGTTCCTGTGAATGACATTCTTTCTTCCTTTTTTTTCTGTTGTTTCCTTCTCCAATATCCTCAAACTCAATCAGATTTTTTTTTTGTTTTCCTTATTTATCAGATCAAGAGATCTTTATGAGGAAATAATCAAAGAAGGAAACCCATAGAAAGAAACAAGTTAGTTTATTTGGTTATTACCTCAGAGAAAGGAGGAAGCAGCTAAAAGTCTGTCTTCTCTTTATACAAAACTTGGTTGGAATTGTGAGGTTGAAACAGAGCAAGTTTGATAAAAATGAATGGAATCGAGCAAAAGAAGGGGTTGTGCTTTCTGACGATTTCAACCCATTTCCTATTTGTTTATTTACTTTTTAAATAAGCCAACTGTCTATGAGGTGGTGCAACCCATGTCAGCTGTTTCAAGAACCTGCAAAGCAATCATAACATTCTTTTCTCCTCTTTTATATTCTTTTTCATTTTTAATATATGCTTTTTCATACATACATTTGTCTATGCCTGTATATCAACATGCAAAGCAATCATTCTCTCTGTTTCTCTAGATAATAAAGATTTTATAGCGGTTAATTCACTTATTTAAGCCGTATATGAAGTTTTTAAAAATTAATTGATAAAAAAATAGAAACGATGCCCATGTACAATGAAAGAAATTTTAGAATACATTAATATATATGTAGAATGTGGTTAGAAATTTTTAAAAAACACTAAATAGTATAAATATCAGTTTATAGTGCATTTACCAAAAACTCTATATTTTCGTAGGGGTTAACCCAAAAATTTTGAAAAAAATTCAAAAAAATGAAAAACTTGTTTTAATGCATAGTTACATCGTTTACTTACATAGGATGATGGTTAAAGAGGTTTGGAACTGTTGTTGTCTCTGTTTCTTTAGATAATAGAGATTTTATAGCGGTTAATCTACTTATTTAGGCTGTATATGAAGTTTTAAGAAATTAATTGATAAAAAAATAGAAACGATGTCCATGTACAATGAAAGAAAGCTAAAAATACACTAATATATATGTAGAATGTGGTCAGAAATTTTTAAAAAACACTAAAGAGTATAAACTTTAGTATATAGAGCATTTACCAAAAAACTCTATATTTTCGTAGGTGTTAACCCACTGATTTTGAAAAAAAATCAAAAAAATGAAAATTTTGTTTTAATGCATAGTTTCATCGTTCACTTACATAGGATGATGGTTAAAGAGGTTTGAAACTTTTCTTGTCTCTGTTTCTTTAGATAATAGAGATTTTATATCGGTTACTCCATTTATTTAGGCCGTATATGAAGTTTTAAGAAATTAATTGATAAAAAATAGAAACGATGCATATGTACAATGAAATAAAGTTTACAATACATTAATATATATGTAGAATGTGGTTAGAATTTTTAAAAAACACAAAATAGTATAAACTTCAGTTTATATTGCATTTACCAAAAAAACTCTATATTTTCGTAGGGTTAACTCACATATTTTGTGAAAAATTCAAAAAAATGACAATCTTGTTTTAATGCATAGTTACATCGTTTACTTACATAGGATGATCGTTAAAGAGGTTTGGAACTTTTGTTGTCTATGTTTCTTTAGATAATAGAGATTTTATAGCGGCTAATCCACTTATTTAAGCCGTATATGAAGTTTTAAGAAATTAATTGATAAAAAATAGAAACGATACCCATGTACAATAAAAGAAAATTTACAATAAATTAATATATATGTAGAATGTGGTTAGAAATTTTAAAAAAACACTATATAGTATACACTTAAGTTTATAGTGCATATACCAAAAAACACTATATTTTCGTAGGTGTTAACCCACTGATTTTGAGAAAAATTCTAAAAAATTAAAATCTTGTTTTAATGCATAGTTGCATCGTTCACTTACATAGGATGGTCGTTTTATTTAAAATTTCTAACCACATTTTACATTTATATTACTGTATGTTAAACTTTATTTCATGGTAAATAGGCATCGTATCTATTTTTTAACTATTAATTTATTAAAAATTCATCTACGGCCTAAATAAGTGGACTAAACGCTATAAAATTTCTATCATCTAGAGAAACGAAGACAACAAAGGTTACAAACCTCTTTGACCATCATCC